>JAFFZH010012009.1:25502-41229 GCA_018420115.1 Euura saliciscinereae
GAAGAACGGAGAGAACGCGAGAACACTAAGAGTGAGTAGTGATTGGGGCAAAGGTGTAGAGTGAGCTGGCCGGAGGGGGTTCCAGGCGGGGGGGGGGGGGGGGGGGGGGGGGGGCACATATTACGTCGACAAGTATTAGACAAATTTACTTACAATTAGTTTTCCATTGTCCCAATTTGGATCAAATATTGTGCAGTGAGATATTTAGGTAAGAGTCATTGAAAGAGTCAAACCAGAAACTTGACCATTGATTGGTTTCTAAAATACAGTTCCATCACACAGTGTGTATGAATAAAAATTGGAGTATGAAAAAATAAATATTGGATCCTCCGCAAATCAGTCAGTAAAAATTTCGGGTTAATCATGTGAGTCTGCCTTGGAAACTTCTGCGCAGAAGCTCGTTGCACTGACGTACTATAACTTTCCTGTTCTAGCATGAAACATCATATGTTTAAAAGCGTCAACGAGAAATTCTGTAGGCAAAAGTTCAAGCTTTACACTGGAAGTATTATTCCCACCCCAAAATTGACAGCACTCTTGCAACAGAGATCTGAAATGAAGCCGTAAATGACGTATGCGCCTGATTCAAGACTATCTTCACAAAATATGATGGAATTGAAAAATTCTTTAATTTCTGTAAGATATGGAGCCAAGCGAATGAATATATGTCCGCGCGGGGCAGACAGTCTCCTTAATATTCAACGAGCGGAATTCTTGCTTGTTGGTTCTGCGGTAGTTCGATTTTCCTTCGCATTAGGTTCGAGTCCCTTACCCCCGTCGGGGCTACCAGCCCCAGTGGCCTGCTTGTTACTCTTGCACGGTACCGAAGGCCCGATGCTAATGGCTTAATTGAATTCCGATTATCCAAAGATGTTACTGACTGCGGCCGTCGAGACGGCGGTTAACTCGAGCGACTGCAGCCGCTACTATGAATCAAAAACAGCGACGTCTGCACGTGACATAATTATTGAGAGTTGGATTTTGATTTCATTCCGAAGACCTATCCGAACTTGGGGGAGTCGCATTAAAATATTAATGGTTTTCGCATCAGAAAGTACGTCTTGAATTTTTTACTCGCGGTCGTTTTTGAGTGGCAAGGATTCGGGGTTTCATTGATTTGCATGAAATCAAGCAAAGACGGTGGACCGGAGTGAATCAGCTTGAAAATAAGCAGAAAGGGATCGGAATCAGTCTTTCAACCATTCATTCAGCCTCTTTCCTCCTTTCTCTCTCTTCCTCTCTCTCGGGTAACAATTTCTCAATTTCACCCTCATTTCCTGCTAACAATAATCTTTCAAAGAACCACCACCCTGGACTCCCACCCCACCCCAACTGTTCAGAGCCCCGAAGTCAGAGCAAAGCGAAGGTTTGATTCGGCAGCGTTCATCAGTCCACGTCAGAAACAGAAACAACCCTTTGACTTTGGGGACAATCAAACGATTTAAATTAAAGATGAAAATAATAACGACGAGAAATGCGAGGGCTGTGGTATCGTTCAGTCGGTTCAAGAGGATTGGTAAATTGGGGGGAGATAAGCTTTTCGATTCACCACAGCTCAACGTTTTGATTTATAGATATCGCTGTGAGAAGGACAAAGGGAGAGACGTACCATGCACCAAGAATCACGGGGATACATATCGAATAGAAATCCTCCCACCCTCAACACTAGGGAACAAAAATTACCTCGAAAGTATAGTATCAGGCTTGTACAGGTGCAAGCCGACGTTTCGATGAGAATATTGTGTCTCGACTATGAGTCACGTATAAGAATGGCCGCTGGCTGACGTAATCAAGTTTTAATCAAGCCCTGTAGTTGAAGATGGCGAACAAGGCGACGATCTATAATGCAATTAGCACGACGAAATTATCTCGTTTCGCCACATTCATTCTTATTCCAAGACCTAGGCGTACTGAATGCAAGATTTAACGTGAAAACCTTTCATGCACTCTCTAAATTTCTTGGAGTGAAATTCCACTCTTTAGGAGTGAATATTCACTGTTAGAGAGAGTGGAAATCGTGCCAGTGGGACCAGAGTGACTTTTCACTCTTCGGAAAAGTGAATATTCACTCCATCCGTTGGAGTGAATATTCACTCTTTAAGAGTGAAAAGTTCACTCTTTTTAGGAGTGAGACGGTTCACTCTAGGCAGTGGAGTGATGACTTCTCACTCCTATCGAGTCAAATTTTCAGTTGTTAGTGGAGTGACTATTCACTCCGAATATTGGAGTGAAAGGTTCACTCTAACTTTGGGGTAAAATTTTCATAATGCAGGGGACCCAGTTAGATTTTGTTGATCTCTTAATTCGGTCAATATGGTCAATATTATATCAATCATGACGGATTGTCATTTGACTGTGAGGAGAATCCCAAAAAGAATTATGTGAAGAAGTTGGAGAAGTAAAGTAGGAGAAGCAGGTGTTCACCAATATTAATCGAAATATAAGTTGAATGGACAAAGCTGCAATTATTTTAAAATTGTTTCCAACTTCGTCTTCTGTTCAGACTTTGGTTAACACCTGAATCTCTGGGAGGTATTGGTCCAGCCGTAGTCCAGGAACGAGTGACATGACCACCGCGCGGCGCTGGAATATATTATGCTTCTTACCACGGGTACTGAAACTTGGTGTGCCGGAGGTTGGATCGATAATCGATCCCAGGTGACGCTCGAAGATTCACTTTCTCTTGGAGTGAAACTTTGAGTCGGATAACAGTCACTCGAAATTAAAGTGGAAAGATTCACTCTTTCGACTAGAGTGAAGTATGTCACTCCATAAGAGTGGAAATTCACTCCATAAGAGTGGAAATTCACTCCAAAAAGAGTGCCCCGCGTTCTACGCTAAGAGTGAAAATTCCACTCCAAGAAATTTAGAGAGCAAATTTAGGCATTGTCAAGGAATAATTGGAACTTGTTTATGAGAATTGAATCCGTCATATTTGACACTGTCTGAATTCACCGAGGTCGAATCAGTCGGTATGAAAGCATTGATAAAAACTAGGAACTCTTAAATTTTTATTGAATTTCCAGCTGTCAGCTAGTTGGTAAGTCAAACCAAGATTTGTGCAAAATAAAGGTTGCGTTACTCCAAATGTAATCAATTCTTGTTGTCCTCTGCGGTGACTAGCAAGAGAGTGAAGTGCTCAGAGCAGAAATCTCCGAAGAAGAAACGTGGTGGAGAGAATCGCCAATTCTATTCGGCACCTAAGACTTTAGGATCAAAACTTTCGACTACGAGTCTTGACGAAAGAAGTTTCTCTAACTTTTCAAGTATACACCCCGCCATATCCAAAATTCATGATCCCTCTAGCGTCGTTCCAGATAAACAGTTTCTTCTAGAAACAGAACCTTTCTGAGAATCAACTCTCATTCTGCTTCAAGGCGGCTCACAGTTGATTCATTTCAAGCCCAGAACGGCGCTGTTGAATAAAACGATGACAATGATACACTTTGACAATCAATTCCATAACAATCTATCCACAAATCGTTTTGCCAGAGTTGAATAGTTGTCCGATATTACGCGAAAGGGATCACCTGTTGCTGTATCAGGGTTGGGGAGCAGTGCTGGGATAGGGTAGGCCGAGAGGTTAGAGTTCGAAGGCTATTCGCATTGCTATTCAAGCATTCAGGGTGATTCGGGGTAACTCGGGGGAATTTCGAGCTCCTATACCTACCGCTGCCGCCGATCGGCTCCAGTCGAGTGGTCAGGGAGTGGAGTTTCCCCTACACTGTATAGGCATACGCACACTGCTAAGCTCTTCTGGCCATGTGCACCCTCCGATACTGGTCGCGATTTCAAATGAGAACTGGTCATGTACTGCTTCACAAATCTATGCGGAATTGAGCGATTTTGATGGTGATTCTGAAGTATGCAGTGACAAGATTGATGTTCAAATTAACGATTGCGTTTTCTGGATGAACGAATCAAGACGCGAAACGGATTTACGGAGAGCGATTGAATTTCATGCATACAAATTTCAATTGCTGAATGAAGTAAAGTTCAGTCTAGGATGTACACCACGGAAAACCGTATCCAGTACGCTTTACAGATGATGCGCAGTGAAAGAGATAAGGTGCAGGGCAACAAAACCGTGAGTCAGGGGGTCGAGAGCGCGGAGTCCTTTGGGAATATTGAGAATGAGACTAGAATGCTTTATGAGGAAGAAAGAACTGACCATCAGGTACTGCCCGATACAACACTTCTTTTCTCACAATCTACACAGAAAGTAGTCAGAGGATTAACTTCACTCGCTAATTAGAAAAAAGCGCTGATAATGGAAATCGATTTGCCGATTACGACCGAACAAAAAGCACTAGATGGGTGAAACGATTGAAAATCTGTCAGTGCAAATGGTGAATTTATCGCCTCTCCATTATTCAGCAATCGCTTGCAGTTGGGATTCATACGTCGGAATTATCAATCACTCAATCACTGTATTTCATCTGTATATCCATCTCTTTCTATTCACAGAATCCGCGTCGAGGGTGTATCGTGCATCCCGCTCACCCCATCAGTGCGACTGGTATTGCACGGATCATATGCTTCACGCAGTGGATACCCACTCGGATCTGGCGGATTATTGGGGATTCGTGTGGAGTCCACCTCGACCCATCGCTTCCGCATTTACGCGTTAACGCGGTTCTGCATATATCCGAACACCTCTGTTCATTTTGAGTATCAGTGGCGGTGCAATTAATTCGCAATTTCAAACCTGGAGCGCTTCTCCTCTTTCTCCATTTGTATCGAGCAGGTTCTCACCGATACCGCGTTTCACATGGGTATACTACCTAATTATTGTAACGGGATGAATGGTGTAACGCACGAATAATGAAGTCGTATGCCGGACGGGGTTTCTAATTCCGAAAGATCAAAGAGTAGATGGGTAAAAAGATAAGTAGAGCGAAATTTTTTATGCGGTGTTTTACTTAGTTGAATGAGTATTTTATCGGAAGGTAATTCATTCGAACGTTCACATTATTCGAAAACTTATTTCCAAATAGATGTTCGTCCAATGTCTTTTTTTACCTATCTGAGTTCTTGTTTTTCATGGCCTTTCTATTTAACGGATTTCGGAATCTCGACCCCACAGGTCCTTCACCATTCGCTTAAAATAATTCTAATTTATTGACTCTCCGAATAAGCACGAATCTGAATTGTGATTTATTTGTCATTTATTTGTTGTCCACCTATCATTTCGAGGACTAATTTTTAATCAAAATCTATGTCGATGTTTTTGTGCTTACAATTTTATTTTTCTACTTTATAGCCTTTTTGTTATCCTAAAACACGTGCCTTATAGTGTTAGAATACTGTCAGGATATTCTCTTACAAGGCGTACCACATGCACGCAACATGATCATTAAACGAGTGATGACAAGTGGGAGGAGGCGTTGCTCCAACGTATGATTAGCGTTGAAAATGAATGATATTCAATATTTGAAGGATAATCAGTGATATCGTACTGTCAATATAAAGGTAGATGGTATATCAGTTCAATATAATTCAAGTATCAATCGGTGATATCGTACTATCAATATAAAGGTAGATGGTATATCAGTTCAATATACCTAATTCAAGTATCAATGGTTCTCAATTGGGTTCATACATTTAGGGGCATAGAGTGTATTCACGCACCGTTCTCATTGATCCACCACAATCTACCTATGGCCAAACGTCAACCCCTTTACTTTATAGTCCATGTACAGTAAGCCATCCACCTGTTGGCTACCGATAGCAGACCGTATGTATTGAGGAAGAAAATTAAAGCAAACTCTCTCTGATCACCCTCGCAAAGTTAGGTACACAACGTGAAAACGTTCGAAGTGTGATATTGAATTACGATGAACGATTTTTTAGCGACGGTTTTTATTTTCTAGGCAAAACTTGAGCAGAAGCGTACCGAGACCAATTTTCAGAACTTTAGTAAGGCAAAGATGAATTTGGCAGACGAGAAATATTGTCAACAGGCAAATAGAAAACATTCGTAGCTTTTCTGTAGTTCTTCGCGGTATAAGAAACAACATTGTGATTCCGGTCGCTCGCTAGCTGCTAACGATCCACTAGCGGTGGGTCTCTCGACTTCTTAGCCAATATCCACCCTGGGTGTACCCCGCACAATTAGCTTATCCTGTTAAGCTCAAGGCTGACTGCAGACTCTTGTCGCTTGGTTAAACTCGTTAGAATTAGCAACCGCGGTGTCGTTCGGCCAGGGAGAATTTTGTAATAATTTTTTCTTCGTTTCGGAATTAGATGATCTTTTTGCCGTGAGAACGGTACGCGGTTCAGCTTGTATTCCTTGCGAGCTTCATGCGCGCTTTTTAAGACCACGGACTGGATTCCGAGGAGGAGTCTGATTAGCAAGACATTTTTCCTACCGTCGACCAAGTCCAGTAGCCGTTAGATCGCCAATTTTTTCAAACCGTATCCACGGCACG
This sequence comes from Euura saliciscinereae, assembly GCA_018420115.1. Taxonomy (NCBI): domain Eukaryota; kingdom Metazoa; phylum Arthropoda; class Insecta; order Hymenoptera; family Tenthredinidae; genus Euura; species Euura saliciscinereae. Next base: position 31,934 of record JAFFZH010012009.1, read on the forward strand.
ATCAGGGGAGAGAAAACTCGAGATTATCTATAAGCCTAAAATACGGTATCTTCCGGTGTGCTTCCGACAGTCGATAACTCAAAGAATACAAAAACAGCCTAGTCGAATCTCTGGAAAAGACTCTGCCTATATAGGGCTGAACAGGCACCCAACGATGGTTACCGGCTCAAATCCCCCCGCTGAGCTTTATAGAGTGTTAGCTTTTATATAGGTAGCTATATATAGGGTCGCATTATCAGAATGAGCTCATTTCTTTCCCGTCCTATTGGAATTTCCAAGACTGGTCCCACCGGTGTCTTACTTAACGAAAGAAAAATAAATTACGATTATTTTTCCACTCCGGGTTGGGTCGTAAGAAAAATTTTCACAGTTATTCGCCTGTATTTTCTTAATTAAAACTTTTTTTTTTAATAATTATACTTTGCCAAAGTAATGAGAGGTGATATGTGAGTGCGACTATCCGTCAAAAACGTCGTATGCAACGACCGTGGTCACGATACGAGACTCTTAACGACCTAGCTCATGTATTTACAGCAATATCTCTGAGAGCAATACAATTGATTGTATCATTAATCCTGGTGGGTGGTAACGATATTCGTTGTGCCATAGTCAGGACACACTATCAAAGGTCCTCGTGAACGTTGAGGACGTCTGCTCAGCGACAATCCTCATACATACCTACCTTCAGATCACGAACTTCGTGTGTCGTACGAATTTTATCACCCACAACGAAAATGAATGTACCTGTGCCATACCATGAACATGTATGAGTATAAATCAACCGAGCATTATATGACTCAAGGTAGCTCTAATGAGCCACGTTGGCTCGCCCAGCTATTATTTTATTACCCAAATGATAAATTACTATGCGATATAGACACCGTGTACACTTCGTCAACTGTCAACTGTCTGCATGGGTGTTCCCGCCTTTCAACGTCCGACATTTAGGACGCATATATGCGCTGATAATGTCACGTTCTGTCCATAATCATCGGACGGTGTTCAATCCTCAGACTTAACACGATGCGCACGATGATAGCTCCTTTAATTTTCCAATATGATCTGCTATTAACTTTTTATCCATTTCGATGGGGCCTTTTCTGTTCTTCTGTTCTTGATTTTTCCTCATCGTTATTTCTGGAGCTTAAATCAGGTCAGAAAGAAGAATCCACCTCCACCTTCCAAAATAAGAAACTAAGAGAGTCAGTCGTGGTCCAAACAGTTGCAACATGGGTGTTGTCCTAGCTCTGGTCTCGAACCTCCGCGAGTATCCTCGGGGGCGCTCCGAGCCCTAACTCAATTTAGATCGAGTGGCAGACATTTGTTACCAAGTCTCGCGCCTCCTCCCCGGGGCCACCAGAAGCTACTTTATCCACTGTGGGATCTACTTTTTTTATTTCCTATTATTTATCCAGATAAATAAGTCACCCAACTCACCCCACAGTTCCCTTTATTATTGACGGTAGCCCATAATCGAGACTTATGGGGAAATTACCCCGATTGATTATTTCGATTACGGAAACTGACCAAAGCTTTTTACCTTCCGGATGTTTACTCGAAATCGGCTTTCGGAATATGGCAAACTTCCGACAGCTCAGAATCGACTGATGATAATAATTTGGCGGGGTTGACGGATAGATGGGGGATTTTTGACGAGTCGGGGATTCGTAGCCAGAACAGCATCAGAGAGATTACGAAGATTCCGAAAAGTCGGCTTGAGATGTCGCAAGAAAAGCTCTGCTACGGGGGATCATCGGTAAGTAGATCTCTTGGTCATTCTGGTCACCCTCTAACTTCGCCCTCTCGGTCATCCGTAAGAGCAGCTGCGAGGGGCCAGCAAATGGCCAGCTATTAACACTGGCGACAATGGAACGTGCCTGTAATTGCATCGGATCACAGGACCCTGTCACTTAACGAATTACCCAGTTACCAATAAAATAATGTTAAAATGTCGTCTGAAAAAGAGTCCGAGAACTACACAATCTGTCACGCCTTTACCAGTGAATTTCATCACCCCTCTAAATTAGCAGGTTTTCCTTCAGAATTTCAGATCTTTGTTCCGCTGATGATGTGACCGAAAATAATTGAACATCCTTCGAAATGAGAGTCAGCGGAATGTTTGCGATGGTGAAGGTTACAAATGCGATGTCTATTAGACCGGTCCGAATGTCTGGTCTGTGTCCACTTCGAGTGGGATATTGCCCGGATAGTAAATGGTCGGTCACCTCACCTCACTTCTTCGACATTGCCAGCGTCGCTTCGTCTTCGGTAGGCTTTATTAGACAATACGTTATTTATCAAAGTGAACGTCCACAGACGATATCATTAAGAAGCCACGTGATGCAATCCCATTTTTGTATCAAAGATTCGTCTGCGGAATGGCTCGAGCCATTTTATTGAATTTTTCGAGTTTCTGCCAATTCGTTTGTTAATTAGTCTGATTCATTTTCTGAAGACAATAATTGCGTTGGTTGATAAAGAAGTAGCACAGAGTACAGAACAGTTTGAGAGTTCAGATAAACCGTGCGAGGTTGGTGATAAAGTTGGATGTGGTAGACAATCACGGGATCTAATGAAAATAAATAAAATCTGAGTATATTGTTTGCTCCACGCCATTCCCAGTGAGAGGTGCCTTGGGATCGGTAAGCCAATCCCTAGTCCTTCTACCTCGGTCCATACAGTACAACAAAATCTCTGCTAGAGTTTTATTGCTAATTGTTTGCAGAGTCGTTCAGGTAAATTGGAACGCCAATTAAGTCCTTCCTGGATTGCAAAAGTTCATTAATCGCTTTCGATCTAAACAGATTGCGTCGAAGACGTTGGTGAACATAAGTCGCCATTTGAATTGTTCAAACGCCGTTTGTCATAACGACGTTTCAAAACGTCTCTGACGTCGAGACAAGATCCTACATCTAGGTGCTAACTAATTATCCCAGTCAACTTAACAGTAACGACCGCTGCGTTATTACATTCATTACCAAGAGAAACTATAGACGGTCCCCAAAGCTTCCGTAGCAGACGTCTGATATCTCAAATCTTATAAATGTGTTTAAAAAAATATTTGACACCACGCATGATAGAGTCCCGTAAGGATGTGGACTTTCGCCCTATTCAATTTCAAGGTAAGGTTTCGTCAGTAATAGAAGACATTGTGTTGTGTGGATTTATAGGGCCACCATTATCCTAGATTTCTAGAGATAATGAATGAGCGTGGAGTAGGATACGTCGGTGTATCCTTGCCAAGGCGTGATCGCCGACAATACCAGGTTGACAACTTGTAGCATTGTTCGTCCTGAAGGACTGTTTATCATGTTGGGGTTATGGACATTGTCCAAGTAAAGGAAGGAGCCTGGGCCGTTTCTGTAACGGCTCAGTGTCGTGACACCAAAGCATAATACTCAAGGGTCACGTAAATTCGGTGGGGTACGAGCCCACGAATTATGGCAATATTAAAAACGGGACAGATTTTGTTGTCTAATGTGTCACCGAGCACCCTTACATAATGTGCTCTGTAATTCAAGAGGGTCGCCGCTCAAATTTACTTTTTTTCTTGGTATTTCGCTTATTCTGCAGGGGTCAGCGTTTCGATTACCGCCGAGGTATGGTGAGACCATTAAGAACTAACATGGTGATTCAAGTTCCGAAGTAGCCTCTGAGGATACGACTGGGTATCTGCCAATGTTAAAAGGGAATCGCAATGTTGTATTCGAATTTGAGTCTTTGAATTTGGTCGAGAGTGAAGATTGTATTTTTACGACGCTATGCTAGGCAAATTTCGCTGGCGGTTATACTTGACATGCAATATAAAGAATCTAACCGGAAGTAGGAAGTACCTGCACGAGAGAACCGGTGCAGCTCTGAAGCGGCGACTTCCGCGTTCGCAAGTCGAGCTCCACCACCCGCATTGTTAGGGGGACGAACGACGATGGCATAATTACCGCGAAATAATTAATAACAATTAATCTCTCGTATATAGAACGTAGCTGTAGTAATTATGGTCGGATTATAAAGGTCGAGCTTGAGTTCTGAAGGGCTATTCAGTTCAACTGTTCAACTGTTGAACTGTTCACTTGGAATTTCCATGCGGGCGCGAATCGTTACTACCTCCTGCCTCGCGTTTACAATAGAAACAATAGTGCCGCTCTTTTAGCCTTTTCGACAGAGCTACTCTCTCCACCCCTCCTCAACCTCCACCGACGGTCCTCCGAACTTTTCGAGCATCACAATTTTCGTTTCTCTCGTTTTTTTCCATGTTCAATCGAAGTACAGTGCCCTCGAGTGGAGAGTAACAAAAAAAGGGAAGTCTGTAGCTTTTCAGATTCTTTTTTCCTCGAGTGAGTACACAGAAGAGGTGTGTGGTAATACCGTGACAAATTTGCGGATACAATCTACGAAGCACCTGGGTCGAATTTCAAGTGTCGTTGAGATCAGTAGTTAATCGTCCACGGTCCCTCGGAGGCCGACGGTTCTGATTGCCGGCATTGTTACGATAACGGGGGTCAGCAGTAGTGTTGTTGGTTTCAGATGGACATTGCTTTCGACTGGGGGATGAAAACGGGCCAGACCTAGGTTTAGTTTGCGAGTAAGCAGGGTGTCGTATCCCACTACCTTCGTACGTGAAAGACGATTACTGTAATGCTCCAAAGAGACCCACATCCTCCTAAAGGGAAATCGGCTGACAGGTTTAAGTGGACCGAGGGTATTGTATAAACGTTATTCTGGAAGATCCATTTCGATCTCTCGTCATATGTCTACTAAAAAATCACCAACACATTTAAGGAAGAAGTATTTTAGAAAACTTTTTACTCGAAGAAGGAATGATGATCTCTTTCAATTTTTTGTCTCTCTGAGTTCTGTGAATACACTACAATTCAGTACCTCTCCTCAGTTATAGAGATGTATTAATGAATTGATTCGCATAGTCTGAAAAATTCTGAATAAGAATATGTATTTTAGAAAATGTTTTCTCTGATAAAATTAACGTCTGCGAAGCTAAGAGGTGATGGTCAGCACGGAGAGTAGCGTACCGTATACGTAGAGAAAGGTGAAGAGTATGAGGCGTAGAATTTTAACGGAGGCTGACGGGGTGTAGAGGAGAACCCGAGGTCCTCCGAGACTGTCATTGTGTTACCGCTGGAGTTTCATTTGGGATATACGAAGCAAGAGAAGAGAGCAGCACACGTGTGTGGGGCGCCATAGGAGTATAAAGGAGAGAAATTCGTGCGGCAGAATGAGAGTAGAGGCTACCCGCAATTAAAATAATTCCCTTTCCGCCGGCAGCCGAGCGGAAAGAAGTTACGAACGCCCTCGCAATACCTCCCCATCTCCGGCCCGTCCTGACCGTGGTAAGCATTGCTATTTTAATTGTATCATCAGCAACTGGGCGAGTGGTCAGTCCGCGATTCTCGCGATGCGGTACCTCGAGTCCTGAGTCTCATCCTGGAAACTGGTGTCGTCTTTCACTGCGAGATTTCTCCCTCCGACAGAATGAGCATACGATTATACGTCGAGAGAGAATTCTTGAATTTCACTACACTGAAATTTCCAAGCTGATTGCTTCAGCTACTGGAATTCACTACGTCAACGTTAAGAAATTCGAGTCACAAGGGCATACACCAGAGAACCGTTGGAAAATAGATTCCACAGAGCTATGACGAATCTGATATCTTCTCATTCAAAGGAACGAATTTTCTTTGAAAACACAAACTCCTCTTCTGACGGTTAACAATTCAAGTACCCGCATAGTTTCTCGACTCCCTGCTTAATTCTTTCACGATGTATTTACACCCTCTTCTCGTTTCGCGAAAGATTCTCAATCGTTTTGTCTGTCAAAGACTGACTTTAGGGACCATAATTGTAAGGAGTAGTTCCTTAGCTCGTTTAACAGCAAAAGGTCCTTTGCTATGATACTGTGTGCTTTTTCCCCAGACCTGCTCAACACAAACGCAGGGGTTGAGGGGCGTCACGCAGCTTGCGCATGTATAAAGGATCCCGTAACACATGTATCGGGAATGAGATAATCTCTAGATAATTCCTTGGTCTTCAAGGCATTCTGTTCATGTTTAGCCATGGAACTAGCCTCGGCGACGTATTCAGGTTTTTGTTGGTTCGAATGATGATAATAACAAAGAAAAATCTTTTCTGTATACCCTGGTTGCAGGAGACAGGAGAGACAGGAGGGCCGAAAGACAGAATGAGACATTATACGGGACATGATGTTGATATAATGGGCAGCGTCTTACGCACCTTGCTGAAAGCTGGCACAAATTCACAGATGTTCGATATTCCGATATTCAAAGTATAGTTAGGCTCTTGTACGTACCGGATGGAACGAAATAAAGGGGACAAGCCCGAAGCTTTGTATCCTTACAAAAATCAATCAACTTTGTAGTGTCAAAACCATCGAAGCAGCAAAAACGATGAATCATAATTCCAGTACCTGTAGCGGAATCTGAAGAAGCGTAAGGATTCACCGCGAGGGTTGAATCTCGCGGTGACGAGGGCCGGGTTGGTGCAAATTGCATAATTGGAGTTCGTCGAATAAAAGCGTGAGGATTCACGGCAGTTATTCAAGATCAAATTTCGAATAAAAGGCAACGAGGCATCTACTGTACTCTGACAGGTACAGCTGTAATGCGTTGAGTAAGATATCTAACCTACACACATTAAGTTTTTTTTTCCACAGACTATTCAGATACAGACATCAACGCAAGTACAAGAGTACGAAAAAGTATGACTAAAAGTTTGCCGCATAGCTAGGTGGTTAGGCACCAATTAAAAGAGCGCGCGCGGGCTGCCAAAGATATTAGACTCATCCAACCTGCACCTCACCTTACCCTAACCACCACCACCGCCACCACCACTACGGCGAAATAAGTAATTAAAAATACCACATGGATAATATATAACGTAATTACGGTTGAAAGAGAGCCATCTAGCTTCTAGCATCGGAGGTATACCTACCAGTCGGAGGTGGAGCCTCACCCAGATGCGGATTCATAATTAAACACGCCCTTAAAACAAAATCATTACGGCTATGTCGGTTGGGGGGAGGGGGGGAGGTTAGCTAACTGAACGTGGGGGGTACCGGAGGGGAATGAAGAGAGAGAAGTGTTGCTTCCTCCTGCAGCAGCAGAGAGCGGGGAGGAATGAGACGTGCAACCCGCCAGGGGGTGGGCAGGGGGCACCTTTCTACGTATTCATGCATTCACGTCGGTACAAATGTGAGTCCGCTGTTCGCCAGGGTGAGGGCGTATAGGCGGGGGAACGTGTACGTTGGGTGCGTGGGTGGTGTGGGGGGGTACCTACATACAGCAAGGCGCCCGGCGCGAACATACATCAAGCTTGCCTCCCCGGTTGGCGGCAATGGTGTCCCGTACCACTTCTAGATTATGCCCCTAATTCGGGGAATACCTGACTAGAATCTCATTTTTATCTAGAATGCTAAGATACGCCGGGTACCAACTGGGTTATACTACTAATATGGAAAAACTAACGATCTGATGCAGGTATATGCTAAATTTCAGACAAATGGTTTTACCTCGTTTGCAATTAGAACCATGTTCGTTATAATTACAATGATGTTGATTTTTACTTTCTTACTAGATTATTTACTGAATATTTTTCTAGTGCCAATTCTTCGGTCCTGATCATAATATATCCAATCCACAGGGGATCCAGTTTTGATTATACCAACTTGTCTGCATTCGTGCATTCATATAGTGTAAGTAACGCATTCATTCAACGTATATCAGTGTAGATGGGATCAGCACTAAATCCTTCAATGATGAGAATATATGAGGGCGTGAATGTGTTTGGAATAATCGAAACATTACAGTCTTGCAGGGTTATTTGTTCTACGATATCGCAATATTAAATCGAGATTTGGAGGAATTCGAGAACATTTAGGTCAACTACGAAGTTCCGTGGTTATTAAAATATATTGTTGAACCCTGGTTTCAAGCAGGACGGGTGAGCTGGAGAGTTGAATATTGGAAGATATCGATGCCTGATAGGAAAGCGCTCTTCGACAGTGGCGCGCGCTCTATACTGCAGGGTGTTGCTATATACTATAATGCGGACTGTGAATAATCGAAAATTATAGGATAATTAAGAATGGTATAAAATTCCATAATATTAATATAGAGTTTATTGAAAAATCTTTCAGAAGCCGTGGATCAATCGGTAATTTTTAACCCACTGCATATGGCCGTCCGAGAAATGCCTTCACTACTCCCAATTGTATGGACCTATCATAAATTTGAGTCTATAAAAGAATTGGTAGTAGTACTGACATCGCTTGGTTATCCAAAGTTGGTTTTTGAGTGATCTAGCTAAATTGAAGACGTAATGTATTACCGTTTGATATGTATCCGAAATTGTACTTGCTTCGGCAGTACATATACTAAAATGTATAATCCGAAATTTAGCATTCCATATGCCAAAATTATACTGTACTGACTGTTTCTTTATCATTTATTTAGGATTCATGTAGTGCAAATCAACAACAGTGGATTGTGTGGCGAGTGCGGAAAGCAGGTGATTTCAGATGAGTGTGAGGTTTGCAACACGAGCCAAGCGAGTGGCACAAACTTCACAGGAGTCAGATATCAGCTGACCGTACGCCACACACATATCATTTTTAGAAGCAGACGAATAACATCTCACAGTTGAGGAAATGGCTGACTGCTGACCTGAAGTAGGAAAACTACGTACGTTTGGGATCGCTTACGTTTGATGGCGCCACTGCGCGGCATGGACTCTATATCTTTGACGACCGATGGCGTTGCTGATCGACAGGTGAACGTGGAATCGACTGAATTACTAAGAAGAAATGCGTGCAAATGAGAAACCGAACGCCCTAGTGCGGAAAGTAGAGTGTTTTGCGATATGCGCATGCGCCAACCTATATTTTTTAGCTCATCTGAAAAGGGGCACTTTGCAAAAGCTTTGTGAGTTTTGAAAATCGAACGTTTCATGCAGGTGTTACAAAAAGTATGATTTAGTATTGTCAGCTTTTGAAAATGACTCGACTGAATAGAGTGAAATTACGACGAGAGATAATTCAACCAATGTACATATGTACACTGTTTGAATTATTTCTACATCAGTGTACATATGTACATATCTGCCGTCTTTTATTTTGTTTAATTTTGATTAATTTGATTGTATAATTTTCAAGAAACAATTTAGATGGTTTGCAATTTTTTGTTTAATAATATATTCATAAGTAAAGATTTTTGGACGATACATTTTACAAGGAAAATGCATAACGACGGCCGCTATTAATATTGTCT
>JAFFZH010012014.1:0-23826 GCA_018420115.1 Euura saliciscinereae
TCAAAAACGTTTTAAAAACGTTTTTTCAACGTTCTGTGTTAGCAGGGTCAGCTTGGGAAATAGGAAATTGTAATTACACGACTGCAGGTATATATGATTATTGTGTGTTTATTACACGACGTCCTATATTTTATCCTACAAAATAATAAATGTAGAATAAGAGACACGAGGTTATCAAACTCATTGCGTCCTTGTCTATCAAAGATCAATCTACAGATTTGAGGTATCACGTAAGTACCTGCGTTAACTTTCATTAATAATACTACACTCACTCACCGCGAGTCGAACTGGTATGGTATAATAATAAACTAACGAGAAATAGAAAGTGGATGGAAGAAACTGTCCGCCACTCTTCTTACCGTAGAATATAATAAAGTAATGATTTGCCGAGGTATAGGTATGTATACAGCTATAAAAGATTTGGCGTTGTTCTACAAAAAAACAAAAGGAAACAAAAAAAAAACGTTAATTGTCACATTGCCGATTTCAAAGCTTACGAACTGAGGAAAGATTCGACTGGAACATGAAGTAGCAGCTGGTTAACGATCCTGGAGAACAGAACCGACAGTTCCCTCTTCAACTGAGGTTCCATAGCCTTCAGTACTTCCTGTCCATTCTCTCGCAGGAAAAGATTAATAGCTTCCGCTGTAAGACACAGAGTAAAACACAGCAGAGGTCACGTTATGCTCCATGTGGTTGATTATCTCGCGTAAAACTGTCCTCTTCCCATAGAACTACGAACTCACTCAATATTCTGTTGTTGTTGAAAATCTTGTAGACTTGCATATGAATGTGTTTTACCGCAAGCTCGAGGTCCAGCTTCTCGACGTGAAGGTAGGTGCGACCGTCGCGCATCGTCGTGCTGACGGCACCCTTAACGACAGCCCGAACTTCGTCGAAGCGACCGTGAAAGGTGCCGTTTCCGCTAGCCGGTAGGATGATCAGAACTCCCGAGCTGTGATTCGAGGTGGTTGACTCACGATTAGCTTTATAGAAAATTTCATTTTAGATCAAAGAAACGATTCTGTAACCTGGAGTAATGCGCGTCCAAAATGAGCGCAGGCATCTCGATGAGCGCCTCAAACGGTGATCCCAAGTCAAAATCGATCACTGTGAAGTTGCTGGCCCCCAGGACGTCCATTTCTCTAAGTTGTATTTTGTAGCCATTCGGACCCCCCGTAAGTGCCAACGTCAATTCGTCTATCTGTTTCATGGTGCGACAAGATATCAGCTTTATGTGTCAAGTACACAAGGTACGCTGAAATTTTGATGAACTTAGCAGCAAAAAAAGCTCATGGATGAAGAAGTCGAGACAAGGAAGATATTTTTTTAATGAATGCACGAAGAATGGTGATCAAAACTTACTCGGAAAGGTTCTACAGCGGGTAGTTGGATCTCAGGTATTCCATCACGAAGATACGGTCTCAGGTGTTCAAGAGCACCGATCAGGCATTTTTTCAACTTCGGATCCTGTCTTGAACACTGTTTCACGTAGGGTCCTAAAGGATATTGTTGTTTTCTTAATATGCTGCAAGACGTTACAACTAACGGTTGAACTACTTACGTTTTTCGTCTATGCCTATAGCAATAACGGAAGTCAGTGCTAATAGTAAGCAAACGATCACACGATCCATTTCGGCGGATTTTTTTTCAATAGATTGAGGCAAAGCACTCGGAAAAAGACTGATCAGAGTTCGACGAAGGCAAGGTAATTAAATCTGCTCTGTCAATTGTACAGATTGTTCCTAATCTAGCGACTGATGGTTGACTGAAGCTAGAAGAATACTGCTCGATGCAGTTTACTGGATACTTTCACTCCTACTATAACACCGGATGACGATGTCTGCTCACCTGGCTGAGAACGGGTTAGACTAACTGCTGGGGAGATATAGGGATAATTATACCATCCACCTCTTATGATTCCTAGTTTGCAATTTTTAAAAAATTTACAATGTCACTGTACTCTAGTCACGAATTTAGGAACCCATAAACTCACTGTAACAACTTATGCAAGGATGAACGTGTAGGGATTATCCAATTGCCGTATGTTATATTGCAAAATTTGGAAATTATGTAAGGTGTAAGGGAATTACAAATTTTACGGGATTAAGAGTGAGCAATTAAAAGATATGTTTATTTCGGTTCGTTGACTCTTTATTACTGCAGGTGAAGGTACCGAACTCGCTCTTTTCGTTTTCACATTGGAAGATTTTGTCAGCACTTTGGGAATCATGTCATGATGTAATCAAATCTGGTTTCAGAATCTTTGGTGAAAAGAAATCGATTCAGCCGATTTAATTTCAATAATACTTGACGTTTCGATGATCCTATTTAGCATCATGATGAACTGATAACATGACGGCTCACTTTTTGAAGGACTCTGAATGAAACTAAAATGAAGCCTTCGTCATAGTCCATGAACAGTGAATAATGATAACAATCTCCTGTTCTCTAAGTTGTTCGATAACTCAAACATGGAACTGCAACGCGTTCCTTGACGTACCAGAATGATATAACGCGATGGGCGTTATGAAATCCACGACACGTGAACCTGGTACGATTACGCGAATTACGCGGACTATTCCAATTTTGATCAAAGCGATTGGAACTATAGTTCCTCATACATGAAAATGAAACAAAAATCCCCTGTCACTTAGACCAAACGACTTTCGTATATTTCTCATCGATCCCCACACAGAATGACTTTGAATTATTAGTCAGTCTGACTTGGACAGTTTGTGCCGCGGTTCTCCGAGCTGTGGGATAATTCTCCAACTTCACTGATGGGTTCATATATTTTCTTCTTAATTTCTCAACTGCGGCACAGAACAACCGGTCCCTTTTCTGTTGCGTAACTGCCACTTAAGGATGTATTGGCAGTACAATCTCAACCAAAAATGATTCTCGTCGGCAAATTGAGTACTTTATGATGAGATAAAAATCGGAAAAAATCAACCATGGTAAAGATGATAGGAGTATTTATTTTGAATAATAATAATGCCCGAAAGTTATCAATAAATTGTTTAAACAAAACATTGTTCAACAAATTCTCTGGTAACGTTATTTTTTTTTTCATCTCAAATAAATGCCCTAATTTTTCTAAACACACATGCATTTTTTTAGAAGTTTGTCACTATTTTGAAATTTCCGTTTTCGAAAATTTGTAAAGGCTGTATTTACGAAACTATTTGTTCCACGCTCCGGAAACTTCGGAATTGTAATCTACATCGTATTCACAAAAACATATCCAGAATTCAGAATTTTTATTCCATTTTTCAAAATTTGGAAATTTTCGAAAACGGAAATTTCAAAATAATGACAAAATTCTTAAGAAATTCATGTGTATTCAAGAAAATTAGGACATTCATTTGAGATGAGAAAAATAACTTTACCAGAAAATTTGTTAAACAATGTTTTGTTTAAACAATTTATTGATCAATTTTGGGCATTATTATTATTCAAAGTTAATACTTTGATCGTCTTGATTGTGGTTGATTTTTTCCGATTTTTATCTTATCCCGAAGTACCTATTATTGTCGACGAGAATCACTTTTGGTTGAGATTGTACAGCCAATACATCCTTAAATCCCGAGGTAATCACGATAAGCACACTGTTTGATATCGTGGTCCAGGTCAGCTCCACCAAGATGTAATACGGAGAGTGAAAGTGCTCGCCAAAAACATGCGTGATCGTCAAATCTTGATCTGAATCCCCTGCGTTAACTTTTGGTACCAATATTCATCTACAAAAGCATGAAGTCGTTGCAATGGGACTTAGATTACGATTACTTTTGTTCTTCAAGAATAGTTTCACCTGGGTTTCTTATATGCTCAATTTTTACATTTTTACACTTTCCAGTTGCCTGACTACTGGAATTATTACTCCTTGATTTTTAGTAGATCCTTTTCTATATTTCTGTATTATACTTTCACATGATTTTGCATCCTAGAAATTCTCAAACGCATGCGAATTTCAAACGCACTAACGTTAGACTTGCTTACTTTAAAAATATGTGGTGAGTTTTTACATATATGTACTTCGAAATTCAATTAAACTAACGATAACTCTGTTGCTGTAAACTATGTCAGATTTTTCATCTGCAATAATTACAAATATTAAAAATAACAAGGGCGAATATAAATTTCGTAGAAAATATCCGGCACGAATTCTCATTTGAATAGTTGCGTTTTTCAATATTTATACTGAAAACAAGTTCAACAAATGAAGTATTTCTCACTACTTCCCAAACATGAATTGTTGCTAAACGTACTGCTACTTGATAATAGTAGGCTTAGTCGCCAGCGCATATTTGCAGATGCGGTTTGCTGAAGCCTTTCACTGAGCCTGTGAACAGTGGTATTTGCCTGCAGCGTTTGACTGTTACATAATACTGGGATCTAAAATCGTCCCGATTTCTCGTTACTCCAGAGGACTTCTGGTCGAATAGGATGACCATGATAATTCAGTGACAACTCAATCAATTCAAGAAGGTAAACAAACGGTCAGGTAAGCCATGGTCAGCTCTCAGACATTGTTTAATCGGGGTAAATTTATCATTTTAATGTCGTTCCATGTGCCCATTCAAATGACAAATTTGCTCTCAAATCGAGAAATGTCCCTTTTCAATTTTTCTTCCGCACGGACAAAAAAACCCTCTAAAAGTAAGACGACTGCAACCATGTAATTATGTAGGTACGGAAGAACGTATTCAAATCCTTTCACAGCCTCTTCGTCTTTATTACGAAAATTATGACCGAATGTATGCAACTCATTGCCCCACACCATCGCAAGTGTTAACTCGAGAAATCCCTGGCCTAAATGTCGTATATCTGTTTTAATAAGTTTACTCACTTCGAAGAACATTGTCGTCTTGTAATTTATATGCAATAAGACCAGTCCGAGTACTAGATAATAAAAAATAATTCTCATCATACCTAACCACGGTTCAAAGGTTACGTATAACATCCCTGAATGCGTTGTGACACAAGCTGAATGTCTGATGTCTCCATCTTTATCACACGGTTCCAGTTTTTTTTTCTCCAATCAAACGAACAACGGATCTGATCGACTCGTAAAAACCAAAACTTTCTCAAACTTTTTGCTCATTCCCGCGGAATTTCTTTCAGGGTTATTTCCTGGACTCGATAAACTTGATCAGTCTGTCAGACTGTTCCGATGTTCAGGACTGCAAGTTCACGGAAAAATAAATATTATCTGTTACCAAGTAAATGAATTACTTGTATGATATCAAAGAATCAATTCTATTTACTGGGTGCAATGTCAGCTAAATTCCCTCAACTAAATCGGTTCACCTGGTGATGGACGAATTGTTTCTTTCAGCGTTGAAAGGGGTCAACGGTGGAATTTGTTCTGTGCGATGGCGAAAGACGAAAAGATTGCAAAGTTTATCGATTATGTCTCTGCACCGCTTATCACTTCCAAGGTCTCGTGCAGACACTCGTTCATGTTCGCCAAGAGTGGAGAACGAGAGCCAGAGATTCCCACCCAACACCCATGCACTTATGCAATCTGAGATTAAATTCCAAGTTGAATATAGTAGGCAGAGTCCATTATACCCTAGTCTAGGCAAAGCCCCACTGAGATTTTATGTGAAGAGTGAAAGTCCTGCAGGCGAATACCACGCGTGGTGGTGACTACTGGCTAAGATAGCGCCTGGTTTTATTTACCCGCGACAACACGACGAAGAGCTGCTTCACGGGGATCAATTTGACAAGATCGAACCAACGAGATATCCGATAACATGGAGATACAGGCGGTATTGATCAGTGCGTTTTTGTCGATATTTGCGACAACCCTTGCCCAGAAATTTGGTGAGTACGAATATTGGATTTTCCTCATTCAGTCGATAGACCGAAAAGTCTGAAAGTAAGTTTGAATCTGGCATAGGCATATTTCACCTTCACCGTTGCCTGCAGTTTAGATTGTAAATTTCGCAAGAGTTATCGAAGTCTTTACGCGCCTGCAGGTATTAGCACATAAATTAATGAAACCAGCCCATTCGATGAATGTTTACCATTAAGAAAATCAAGAGATTGATGTCATTAATGATTGAGTTTGAGTAGAATCTTCATTGTTGTGGCAGAAGTGCAGTCAATTCAAATCTGTAGCCTTTCAAGCAGGAATGACTGTCACTTGCTTGACCATTGCCAACGGATAAAATGTGATAATTTTTTCTGATTCAAATTTTGTGCGACAACCTAAATTGAATGATCCAAATGACTGTGGTTTAAAAACTGATACTATATTGGCATTCGAGTGGAATTTTTAACACCGATGGTCAAAGATACAAGTTTAAAAATGAAAATTCACTCAAGTACAGAGTTAATTTTGAGCACAATTTTTAGCAAATTTTCTGCGACATAAAATTATCTACTGCATACAGATATTCAGATTTCAATTTGACTTACTGTACCACGTTCTGCGATATCCTCTTATTTAAATTAATGTCACTGTGGATTTTCATGCTGAAAATATTTATTTTGCCTGTATTCGAAAACTGCACATTGAATTTTTGTATTTCATAATATCTGTAATTATTTGTTTTGTAGTTTAGAAAGCTATACCTAATTAATTCGAGATTTCTTTCCATTCAAAGTATTTGGAATAATCCTATTTCCTTTTTATGAATAGTGATTTCTTTCTCCAACTTTTATTCAATAAACCGGATTTTTTGCGAACGGACCTACAGTCTTCATCATACCACAGAACCAGACCGAAAGTGCCATTGGCACAGCATACGGCTCCAAAAGTTTCGGCAATCCGAGGAGAAAGTCGTTCTTGGATTATTACGTCGTGATCTAGGCCCTATTTATATATATATTAAATAGTAATATTATCATAATCTAATTAAATCAATAAAGTAAACGTAGTCAACGGTCCTCAATGAGAATGAGAATCATTCATATTTTGAGACACTGATGACCATTAGCATATCTCTGCGGAGCACCGTCACAAAACAAACATAGAAGTACGTTAATTTTAATCAGCCACTATAAATATGACAAGAATTATTCATAAACTCCGATATTCACTACGCAAAATTTGTCTGAACTGCACGAGTGTAATGTCGCTGGTGTTTGTGAACACTCCATTACTCCAAGTCCTGATATAATCGAATATCGTAATGCGTACGCAATTAGCTGATATATGATCAACTTTCAGGAATCCATCGACCCTGAACCGAAATCAATGAGCAAAAAGCTTGACGTAATATTTGTGTTCATGAAACGCTTTTTTTCATATGTTATGCAAATGTGAATCAATATTTGGAGATTAGAATCTGAATATTTTTAATTTATTTGACAGAGGACAATTTCTCAACTTGTCGCGTGGGCGAGATTGGATTCGACGCCTGTGTAAGAGAAGGGCTAAATGCGATACGACCCTACTTCAAGACTGGACTTCCTCAGTACAACGTATTACCCTTCGACCCCTTTTTCGCAAAGCAAGTTTCCGCGAGCAGGGGCGGACCTGCTCTTGGATTCATCCTTACACTCAGGAATGTTACCGAGACCGGATGGACCGCGAGCAAAGTGACTCGCTTTGTTGCCGATCTTTCCAACTATAGGGTACGCGAAGATCTATTTTTTCTTATCATTTCCATTTTAGTTCGTCGTTGATTGTGAATCTGATGTTAGCGCTTTTCCTTCTTGTTCAAAACAGACAATTTTGAATGTTCCTTGAATTGAGTAGGAATAGAAGAAATTGTCCGAAGGCTCATATCGATGGAACCTGACTATTTTGGAAAGGCACGCTCCATGTCCCTAATTTATTTTGACCCTCCTTAGTCACACGGGATCAAAATGACCCGAAATGGAATCGAAGATTGCAACAGTTTTATTTTTTTTTAAACTGAAACAGTGCCCTCTTCATGCATTGATACCTTCCTGATTTTTTTCCACAATTTTACATTATATTCCAAATAAAGTAACGTGAGTTCCACATTTAGGAGTGTTGAAACTATCTCCCTGAATTTTTAAGATTCGTTTGGGACGATTAGCTAAACGCGGCAGCCTTCTAAATATGGTTGGGGTCATTGTGACCCCGTGTGACCATGTTACAGATAGATGATGTGACCAAGGAGGGTTTATAATATTTTAGATACTTACAATACTTACAATCAGAATATTGGATGTAGTAACTGTAGGTGACGGTTTGTAATTTCGCGGGCTATTGATGACATGCTGCGCCCCAGTATAGGCAACTTTTCTTACGTGGCAGCGCCAGTCTCGACTATGTGAAAAGGCCACCGAGCCTATTTTGAATTGGATACAATTGAGAAGTTTCGGTTATACATTAGCAGTCTATAGAGATTAAATTTCAATGAATTATAGTTGAAATAGAGTTCGAATTATCGGAGTGACTTGACGTGAGCTGATTCAAAGAACAACAATTTCGTATCATTGCAGGGTTGAAAGTCACGAGAACGTTCGATTGTCCGTATATTCTTATAACTTATCAATCAATACCTTAATCGAGTCGTTGAAGTTTCATGCCACAAGCTATGCGTCATAATATCAACTGTTATACCGTTAGTGTAAGTCGAATTATCCAAGAATACTGGAATCCGTGAGGTTCTTCGATTAAATGAATCAGTGCTTTGCATTCCCCACCATATCATTGATTTCGTGTTTCATCTTTAATTTTATATTGATTGTAATCTTCTTATTTAAATTTTCAGGTACAATACACCCAAAGTTTTCCTGAAAAGTTCTTATCTGGGGACTATGAGATGAATGCTCAAGTTTTTGGGAACAAAATAGCGAACAAAGGAAAATTCACATTGACGCTGTGTAAGTACCTGGACACTATGATTCAGTTCTTCAATTCAAAGTCACAGTGAATTTCTACGAAACGGTGCACTGCCTGTTTTCTTTCTCTTCCCTGTGAAATCATCTTACGATACTCGACGTACAGCTAATAATGCTAATCATGCATGATTTTTTCAATTGTTTCTACGTGGAGATTATTACTACAATCGGACTTACAAGGAGAGTATCAGGCCTCCGGGTCAGGGATTTCGGTGAAACTTGCTGGGTTGTTTCATCGGCCCAAAATATGAGGCCCCTGATGCTTAGTTTCATCTAATGGGCGTTTCTTCACTTGATTTACTATACATTATAACAGCGAAAATGCATGGTTATCCACTGACACTGCAGAATAATCCGTTTATCCTTGACTTTATGAGACCCTATCATTGAATCTGCACGAATCTACATTGAAAATGAATATTAGAGGCAAAATTTCACCATAGATTACATTTGCCATGACGTTGTGCTGATTAAACTGCTGATTTGATCAATCACGAATGGATTGGAGAAAGGCCCATTAGATGAAACTAAGCATCAGGGGCCTCATATTTTGGGCCGAAGAAACAACCCAGCAAGTTTCACCGAAATCTGTGACCCGGAGGCCTGATACTCTCCTTGTTAGGTATGTCACGTGACCCGGGTGAAATGACGTCACAACACCCAAAGCTCAGTGGCGCCTCTATCAGTTCGTTGGTTTCTAACCAATCATACTAATGAACATGCTGTCTGCGTACACGTGACCAGTGATCGGACTGGCCAAAGAGTGTCGTGACGTCACGCCTCGTGATAGATCACGTGAAATTAGTACTTTTTCATCGTTGAAATATGAGAATCTACTTATCCATCGAGATCAATTTGACATTCATGAAGTTAAAAAAAGTACTTCACTGAACAGAAAATAAGGAGAGAATCTATCACACGAAATTTCTGTTCTGATATTCTTCTTGCTCGCTTCCAAAAATCGTTATAAAGACTGAAGACAGGACAATGTTGCTCGCAGAGTACACTTCAATTTGACGCTACAATACTTAAAGACAGGGTATATCGACTGACCTTGTACTTGCCACATGACGTTTATTCCGATGGATAAACTGACCGACGTGAGTACGTATCGACATGTGAAAGTATAAACGAGCTAGTACGATATGAATGAAATTCATCTTTCTCTTCGCAGACGATTTGGTCCAGACGACAACCATCACTAGACGGCCAGGTTCGAAGCTGTCGGCAACAGTCGATGTCCAGAAGATCAGCAATCTTGATCTTCACATAACGAATCTGGTGCAAGGTCGTCGATTTATTGAGGGCATCCTGGATAGGCTTATAAACACTATGTGGCAGCCTGGTTTTATGGTACTCAGGGGTTTGATAAACGATCTGGTATCCAATGCCTTCACCGAGATCTTTGGAAACGCCTTTCAGAATTTCCCATTCGAGAAACTATTTGAATCAAACGCGAACAACTTGTAATGTAATATATCTTAGTTTATCATATCCTTCTATCTGTAAATAATGTATCTTTGTACCTGTGTGTAAATACATATATTTCTATTTTAACTAGTCGATAAGGAATATCTAATTGATGACATTTTTTCACTCGCCCGAAAAATCAGACATGAAACTTCTCAGGTTGATGGGAGAATCTCCATTCTTCTTTATCATGCGCATAATATGATTCGTCCAAAGCGCGTTATTGGAACCTGATGTGAATTAAATTTTGAGGAGTCGGTAGTGTATAGCTACTTCGTCGTAAGTCTCCATGGTAACAACGGTTTACTGTCCGGACACGAGTTGACACGTTACTTGGATCTTCGATCTTTGGATCTCGTCAAATGAGAGGCCACGTCCCACAGTATACTTAGGATTCACACTCAATTCACGAACTCCCCAAAATTTAATCAGAATCGACATTCAAATACCGAGAATATCTCCATCCTCCTCGGGGGAATCTGCGGAGGACAAACTCTTGTTTCCTCTCTCTCTCCCTTCATTTCTTAATTGGTCATTCACGGAGTCAGCCCGTTATTGAAATAAGTCTCCTACCGAGACGTCTCTTCGCTACGTTACAAAGACTGAAGATCAAGATGTTCTACGAATTATCCGCAAAATCGAAGATCGGTAACAAAAATCCCAATAAAAATATTAACGTACCCGTATCGAAAATAAATAGAACGTTTTTAAAACGTTTTTCAATCTTTTCCTGTAACGAAACCGGTCTTTCATCTCGGTTGAATGACCCTAATAATTTTGGATCTGTTTGGTCCGGATCACCTGCAGTCTTAATACAAGTGCCCCACAGGGGTTCAATCCGAATACCAGTTCTTTCCACGGGGTTTTTCACACGATTAATATTCCGGTTCGAGTCGGGACTCGGTGCTCGAAAAAAGCATTTGGGGTATCTTCGATCGGCCCGGGTCACCAGAACTTCGGCGACGCGTGTTGAAAGCAGGTTGAATCGTTCTACATGCTAGTAATGAACGATCCCACCAGCTATTAGTTCCAAGCTGAATCGGCCACTGAAAATCGGTCCAGTTTATATGACAAAAAGCCGTAGCTCTCTCATACCTCGGTTTTTCTTATGTCAGGATGCTGTTCGCCTTAGGGCGTTGTTCCCTGTCCCTGAGTGCGGGATCGTTGACCCTGCATTCTCACGCTGACTGGACACTTGAGTGCCTCTTTCTACACGGTGTTAAGATTTTATGACGGTAATTGTTTTTGGCGTTCTTCTCTTTGTTCCAGTGCCTCCACTTCGATCAGAGACATTGAAACGTTCGAATAAATAAAGAACCTGAAGGTTCTTCGCGAATTGTTTTTGCGCTTTAAATCACAGTGTCGTGAGTCATTGTGTTTTTGTGGTTTTTCTGACTAACGAAAGATCTTTGTTATGGTTAAAAAATTTCATTTCAGCGGACGCACGTTGACGGAATTTTAGATTTCCTGCTGCAACTGCGTCTTGGACGCTCTTTCATATGCAAACCCACTGTGCATATCAAATATTGAGAATTAATTCGACGTTTTTTTAGCAGGATGATATCCGCACGAAGTTAACAGCATGCTGATATTTTTTGGCCAAAATTACAAGCGAAATTAGAAAACGGTTTATTAATATTTTTAGCTACTGATGAATCTGTGAATCAGAGATTTCATAATAGCAGCAATAACGAAGAGATAATCTTATGATAATTCAATTTCAAAAATTACAAAATAAACTCTGATTTATACTTGCAAACAGTTTTTTCAAATCTATTCATCATCATACGCGACGTATGTGGACATGGAAAGGTTTCAATCATCTGCAGAAAGGCTGAGCGATCTTCAGAATCCGACAATTCCAGGTACCAGAGAAACGTCGAATCCTCATGTTAAAAAAACACTGCGAAATCGAAAAGTTCTGAATAGGTCGATCAATTTGTTCGGTCTTTCTAGCTTCCCTTATATCGTTCAATATCGTCTGAGCATATCATAGTTTCATCGTACACTCAAACTCGTGAGTTACATACGTAACGTTCGAGTGCCTTGCTTCCTGCGACCTGGGGGTAACGGGGACACCTTACCACTGTTTAATAATTAAGTCAGTCGTGTTGCGGTGGCGTATGACGTCTATCGGTAGAATCAAACGCTTTCTTCTAAGAGCCATACCACATACTTATTGCTTATTATCGTTTTATAGATCCTGTAACTTGATAACGAATTTTTCCATACCTCGTCTTCGAAAACAAAGCTGAAAGACCCTCATTGATTACCCTGCGTAAGGGTGTGAATAACTCTGCAATTTACTCTGCTTTTGTAACGTGATTTTCTGCTTCCCAACGCTGTCACGACTCATGACATGATCCCTTGAATTTTTCCGAAAGTCCGAAGATTCACTCCCATCTGTTTTCTATAAAAAAGAAATAGCCTAACAATGGTAGAAATAGAGAGTTCGAACTTTCCTTGAACATTGATACAGGACGAGTGGAGTAAGAAAGAAAGCAAAAGAAAAAGAAGTACACACATTAATTTTTGCGTCGGTCACTCTCATAGCCCGGAGAAAAGTTATCTCGGTAATTGGCGTATCTAACTTTGAAGCAAAACGGACGAATTTCTCTCGTGTGAGAATATAGCGGGGATATGATATTCAACGAGGGTCGTGATGACGGAGCCGGAAACCCCCGGGTGTATATTTTATTGAAAAAAAAAGTTGTTCTGTATATCTGAGAGAAATATTTCGTAACGTGACTAACGTCAAACAATAAACGATCAGAGTTAATAAATAATTAATGTTACGGAAGAAAGTCTTTGCCCCGCGGTCCCCACTCCTTCGTCCTCCAGCGGGGGCAATGTCAAGGCGATATAAGTCGCCGCTCTTCTTCTCCTTCGACATTCTTCGAGACGAACTCAAGAAGACGGACAGAGGTCAGGTTCTTGGAAACCTGTAGATACAGTGACACGAATTAACATTTTATTTTCCCTCAATTATAACACAAAACGTAGTGTTCCAAAATTCATATTAAAAAATGAAGTTTACCGCAGTTTTGTGCGCGAGTTTTGTGCTCTGCTTCCTTTTGGAAGTAGACGCGATGGGGAAATACAGAGGACTCGAGTTTTTGGAGGCCTGCTCGAAACGGGATCCTCAAGTCGAAGCGTGTCTGACCCACTCCGCCAACGTTCTCGCGGAGCATTTCAAGCACGGTAAGTGTGACGAGTGGCTATTAGACATTTCGCAAAGATCTCTTCCGTTATGGTCTATTGGATCTAGACTTGAATGGACCCACCAATTCTGTGGACGGAGATCACTGTTATTATCGGTGAGCATAAATTAACCTTCCCCATCAATGGACAGACCATGTTCAGGCCGTCTCTGGACTAACAAAAAGCAGGTTATAACGGTAAATTTTAATCGTCACCCACTGTCCTACATTCTACCGAGGAGCGAGCCTATGTGATCTGCTGTCTGCACCTGAACGTATGATTAGGTGTACCGTTGGTTATTCGATTGACCGGTTCGGATTCCATTTCGAGTACGCAAATCAGAGTGGATAATGGACATCGAATTAACCGTCTCTTTGTACCGCAGGTCTGCCCCAACTCGGCTTTGACGAAGTCGAACCGATCATTCTCGACGAACTCCACATCGCTCTTGGCGGTGGTCCTGATGGCTACAGGGCGCAGTTCAAAAATATAGAAGCGAAGGGTGTCTCTTCTCTGAGAGTTACCGGACTCAGGACTCGACTGAGCGACGATGAAGTTCAGATACAATTGGCACTCAGCATCCCTCACATAAGGGCTAACGCCAATTACAGATCCAGTGGAAAACTGATTCTGGTACAGGCCAGCGGCGCCGGCGACTACTGGGGAGAATATGGTAAACTTAATCCCATGGAAATGGCCAGTTTCACCAGTGACGTACAACCTTTTATTCTGAGGTTCATCAATGACTAAGAAGTTGATCTTCGAAGCACGTAAAATCTAGATAAGACAAACAAAAAAACTCTCATCGCTTGTTCCGATCTCGATGACGAGATTAAATTGGCATATTTTTTGGGTCAATATCCCTAAGATGAGAGCAGTATCTTCTAATTTGTGGAGAAATTTAGGTGGAGGCTTTGAAAAGTGCCTGTCAACTTTCTCCACCAAGATGCCGATTTGTTTATTCGGTGAAACTTTGCGTTGCTTTCATTAACGTATGGATGTGATTGTTAGCACGGTCATTATCGCCCCAGAGCCTAAGCAACGCTTGTCTCACTCATGAATCGCGTGCTGCTTGTGTGCAGGCGTTGCTTTCCATTTCAATAACCTGTGTAAACTTTTTGTCCATTCAGAGGGTGTCAAAGCTAAGGTATTCATCAGAGCCAAGCCTACCCCGATCGGAGGAAGACAGTATCTTCACCTGCAGCAGCTCAAGATGGATTTCAGCGTTCAGAATATCCAAATGGGAGTGGACAACGTTCACGATGGAAACACAATCCTCCGTGAGTTGATGAATACTAAAAATAATTATGAAGTCATTGAATGAGGTTGTTTCATGATATGTTTTTTTATCACGCAGAGGCTGCCTTGAACTTGTTCATCAACAGCAACAGTCAAGAACTTTTGAAAGAGATGAAACCTGATCTGAGACGCAAATTGGTCCAAGTGATGTCGACATTCGTTGAGAAATTGTTCTCCCAAGTCCCGTACGATGCTTGGGTTGAGGAATAGGCTAAACAGAAGCTAAAAAATCGCATCGGCAGACAAAATCGAAGACTTTTTCTTCAAAGGTAAGCCAACCAGATTTTTCACTGGCTCTGGCGAAATCATTGCATATGTAGAGACGCCTAGTCTTCGCCGAGATGTGACTAAAGTTTTGAGGTGTCGCTGAAAAGAAAATAGTTATATCTAACGAAGATTCGCATAATATCACGCAGGTTCTCTTGAGAATTATATCTGCCTCACAACAGCGTGACCTCGAAATAAAATAAACCAGTCCAAGGATGGCTCAGATCTTCTTCCTATGGCACAATTGGTATAGACTGCAGAAGCTCTCGAGATGAACATCCGCGGAATTTTTCTCTCGAGTGAATATTTGAACAGAAAATGAAAAACAGAAATATTTCTTCCAGTGCTTTTCTTTTTCTTTTTTTTTGAAATTAGATAAACGATTGTGTACATTCATGTATTATAATAGAGGCCTTGCCAAATTCGCCGATAATAAGCGGTATCTTAGAAACAGGGAATCAGGGCAACGTTGAATTTCTTTTATTGCTTCACATTCTGTTTATTTATCTGAAATCTACACTGCGTCGTGTCTCGTTTAGGCGTTTATCGGTTTATAACTGTTCTGAGAAGAACGACAAGCTTTATATCAACTTAGGATCTGCTTCACGCTGTTTCATTAGCGTAACGTATTTGAAAATTCCAACTTCATCAATCGCATAAATCATCATTGATCATTACACAGTGATTTACGAATTATTCTTATATCGTTTTACTACATAAGCTAATTTTTTTTTTATCATAGACTTATCGTTAGAACTTGACTCGGGTGCATTACTAAGCTTCGATATCCATAAGACTTAAGATAAGATAGTGTTGTTTTTTTGCTTAATTTTTGTACGTGTGTATTTATTGAATAAAATTTTCAACGAATTACGTGGCATTTTTTTATTCCCAAAACAAAAATGTGTCGTTAATTATAATTCAAGACAGTCGAGTCGCAATTAAGAGGTACGTGACGGTAATTTTAAACGCAACCAAAAAGTTGGTTACTCAAAATTCTCGACTTTGTAGATGGATCTACAAGGCGATTAACTTGAAGGCCAAAATAGATGGAAAAATGTGGGAATTAATTGGATTTATCTATTTAACTAAATTATTATACAATGTCAACATTTGATGCAGAATGAAATGATCATAGGCATCAGGTGAATTGCAATTGCTAAGAATAATCAGCACTTCCTCTTTACAAAATGTCGAGTGATGATTACTTTGACAATTCAAATATTGAAATAAAATAAAAAAAAAACACGGTGCACGTACTGTGAGACTAATATCTTAGCAAATATGCGACTTATAGCTAGTCGCACACTGCACCGATGTTACTTTCGCAACAAATAATTAGGAGTGTTTCGAAAACGTTTTGTAACAGTTATCAAGACGGGTCATCAAGTCGAAGGAATTATCAATTTTTTTAAAGAGACGACATCGGATTATCGTCGTAAAATTGCGGAAATTGATCAAGATTTTATACGAACCGCGCATACGTACGATAATCAAGTGCGAGAGAAATTTTTGGAATTTTATTTGGATGCTACTGAACAGATTGCGTCTTATGAGATTCATGTGCAGTAGAGAAGACCGGGGCCAGGTGATACAATATATTTGGTTATCAATTTTCGTATTTTTTTGCAATTCATTCGACAAATCGGAAAAAAGCATGGAAATATAGCTCGATTCGTACTCTTTGACGTGACCCAATGTGAATCCGTCGATAAGTATGACTAACCCGTAACGTCATGTTGAGTTGATCAATCCGTATTGTCTAAAATTGCCCCACCTCGGGGTAGGCAACTATATCGGTTGTGTATAAGCAATCAAAAAAATGTCCAGCGAATAAAATTGTTTTTTTGACAATAAAATTCTATCGATCGGGTATCGATCGAGGCACAAAATGTGAAAAAACCAACAAAGAGTTGTTTCACATGGAAATTGACGTAACTGACCTGCTTTTTATTAACAAAAGGGAAAACTATATGTAGTACATAGAATGCTTGGATAAATGATGTACTAACTAGTAAAAATACAAATAGTATCTAATATTAGGTAATTGATGGTATGGATACATAAAGTGAAATCTGAAACCCAAAACGAATGTATCAGTAAAATGAAACATTACACAGACTCATCACATCACATGCTCAGCAACAACAGGAACTCCAAAGCTTGGTGTGACTGGAATGAAAATATTTTTGCCTTTGCTTGACCGAGATTTAGGGTTGAAACTTATAAACTGAAACCACCGTTGAGAAAACTTAGCTACTTTTTTTTATAAATCATTGTCGGTTAGACGGAACGGTCAACATAAAAACCAGGAACTGTCAAATTTAGAATCGATGATCAACTTTCGTGGAAGTCAAAGAAGAAACAAACGTGAACATCGAACCCCCAGTTAGACACCGATCATAAGTCGAATCATAATCGATCGATAGGTAGTGAAGTGAGAGACACAGACAGAGAGACAGAAATTAAAACGGGAGATAATTAATTACATTTGTTCTGACGTAACTACACAAAGTAACAATTACATATAACTGCGTCTTGTGATATGGAATTAAATCTTAGTACATGTCAACAACATTTGATTTGCAAAGTACACTTTCACCCCATTCATTTAATACGTAACAACCTGCTTCATTCATTAGTGTATATGGCGCATTTCATGTCAAATCGACCTGCTGCTAACCCTCACCATGTCCGATTTTGTTCGGAAATTAGGATAATGTTTATGGGATCGGAAAATGAGGACATGATTTTTTGGATTTTTTACCCATCGCTGTCGAAGCTAGTTGTGTCATTTTCGCACCAATTCATATTTCAGCATCTGTTAGTTTTGAAAAAAAAATGATCAACTACGAGTGGGCAAAAAATGTTTTGGTCGAGGTCACGTTATAGCGAAGATTTTTCCTCTGATCAATTTTTTTGTAGATACTGAAATCCAAATTGGTACGAAAATGGGACAACTTTCGGAGCGACCTTAAAAAAAAGAATCGGAAAAAACCTGCAGGTGCTAATTTCCCGACCCGATAAACATTATCCCAATTTTGGAGTAAAATCGGAACTGGTGGGCGTCGGCAGCAGGTCGATTTGGCATGGAACGCCCCATATGCAAAAAGATCAACATACATCTGAGAGATGGATCTTATTTTTCTCAATATATTTGCAGTCATGTGGATGCTGACGATTACGTGAGGAAAGAATTCGGAGGACTGTGCGACATGTCGAGGTCATCACGATTTGGGACAGAGCAGATCAACCCTTCAGATGCTAACGTCGAATCAGTATTGATCACCTCAAGCAATCAATTTATTGCTGCGTACAACCATGTCACGATGGATCGGTTTAAATACCGCTTCGGAATAATATAATTCTCTTGATGAATCGTAAAGGGGTGTCTTCACAGGTTGATTCAGAGAAGTCGATTTTTTGGTTGGTGTATGTACCGAAAACGACCAATCCATAAATTCTTTCAGTAATTTATAGATCATGCAAAAAAACCTTGACATTTCAGGAATAATAACGATGGTCAATAGATAAGGATGTGAATTTATATAACTGTAAAACATTTAACCACAGAGCGTTGGTGATCTTAGAGTTGATTTTTTTTTCTAGCGAGTCTACGTAATCGGTGCTCTACCAGCGTAATCGTATTATGCAATGCAGAAATGAAGTTGCACTATATTTCGGAAGATCATCACAGCATAGGAATGGTAGGATCATAGCCTGTCACCCGGCTTCGAAATTATATCAGATATGTAAATTGCCTGGTACAACAGCGTTATTTACGTGCACACCGGGATTACAGAAGCCTTAATCTTGGACGGCGATTTTTCTTCTATAAAAAAACTGTACATCAGACTGCTCAATTCAAAACTGGATCATATCTTGACGTTATGAAGATGTCTGATGATTGCACTAAAAATCAGTCTAGCTCAATCTCAGAGCAGCCGATATTTCATGCAATCATCGAACTTAATTTCGCCGTCGCCTTCCGGACGTGTTGTCCACCACATCCCGACATGCGCCACCGTTTAAAGCATGACTATAATTTTCTTTCGAACATGGTGGGAGGCAGGGATGTTCTATAAGGTCTCTAACAGGACGCGATGTTGTTCATTTGCAATCAGGCGATCCCAAACTGTTGTCGTATTTAGATTGGTTAGCGTAAAAAGTAATCGAATAAAGATCCAGCAGAGTTAGCTCAGATCTCGTAATCATTTCCTTCGTTCTTCGTCTCTCAATCGTCGAAGATGATTCCTCTGACAATCGCCGTGGTTTTGGCTGCGGTAGCGATATCGTCCGCAATGGAAGTTCGTGAGTATTCATTTGAGCACAGTTTTTGACACGAGATCTCATGAAGAAGTGGTATTTGGTTCACCTCCAGAACTTTTAATCTATCCACCGATTGCTTCAACATGGGATTGATTGGGACACTCACTGTTACAGCGGAGTACATCAATGTCTGCAGTCGGAACAGTCCGGAGTTGCTAAATTGCATATCCGAGACCATAGTACACATCACACCAAAGCTTGCGGCGGGGATCCCTGAACTCAGCATTCCTCCCATTGAACCACTGCTCCTAGACGAGCTGGTGGCTGTCCAAGGGAACGGATTGAAAATATCAGCCAAGAACATCAGGGCATACGGTGCCAGTGATTTCACCGTTGGCAATCTTGTGTAAGATATTCGTCGTTGGGTTCATTGGAGCCGCGAATTTTAATACTTTCATTATTATTTTCAGATGCGATTTGGCAGATTTTAAATTCGAGGCGGATGTTATGCTTCCAAATTTGTACGTCGACGGGGAGTATTTCGTCGATGGTAAAATATTACTATTACCGCTCACGGGAACAGGTCCGATGACGGGTAATTTCACTGATTGCAAGGGGAGAATACTAATGCAGGGAGGCTTGAGAAAACATGAAAATGGCGAGGATAGTATATATGTAAAGACTTTTGACGTGAAAATCGCAGTTGGCAAAGGGAACATGTACTTGGGAAATCTTTTCGGAGGCGAGCCTGTCTTGAGTGAGGTCGTCAATTCTGCGATCAACAACAATTTTGACATTTTCTTAAGAGAGCTGGGGCCTCTGGTTGAGAGGGCTTTGTCAACAAATTTCCTTGAAATCGCAAATAATATTATAAAGCCTTTTACTTTCAATCAACTATTCCCAGATAATTAGACTGAGCGTATTATCCTGGTCTGAACGACAAAAACACTTACGATTCTAGAGAATGTAATAACTTGTTGAAGACATTGAAATATTTTATTTTCAAACTTTATCATTATCACGACTGGATGTATATAGTGACAAAATTATACTCGAGATACAGTGACTCCACCAGACAATCAAACCCACCAGTAATTATTGCAATAAGTTTATCATTTTGCTATAGTGATTAAAATGAACAGATGCGTCGTGGTTCTTGCAGTCCCAGCAGCAGGTATGACTCATTGTCAGTCTAGTGATAAGATGTACGTTGAATAAAATGTTTGAGAATTATCCATCTTGGAACCGTCTTTATTCGACATTTACTAAATTCATGTGTATCATACTTTGAAGTGACCACAGAAAGAACCTAGTTTGCTGATTGATTTCAAAGCCTGTGAATCGATTTGATTCGATACTTAGAAATCCTTAGGAACCCCAAAAAGAAAAGAAACCTTATTTAAAGATTCGACTGCCATTAAGATGCCCATGGAGGAATCTTGAATCCATCTAGTCTTTGCCCTTCAATCATTGGAGAATCCGACTCACCTTTCGAGGCGAAAATTGAAGGCACCAGTCAATGAAGTTACCGGTGCCTCTGAAGCCGTGGTGAGAAGTCTTGAGATCGACATTCCTAGATATCATAGAAAGCCCTTTGCAAAGGGCTGCGGTACTGAAAGGAAACACACTGAATGGTCGTAACATCGTGGATGCTTCAGGAGCAAGACGACTAAGTTTTTCGTCAACCTAGTATATTTTTCTTATAATTTCGTCGTCATAACTTTAATGGCCAAAAAATGTCACGTGTACTTTAGTTGTAACAAAGTGATACATATACTGGCGATAAATAGTGAGAAGTAATTGGCTGCAAGACGATGGATGATCATCAAGCAATGAGACGACGCAACAGTCGTTCGCCTGGTCTTCCGAATAATTTGACAAAAATATTGACCGGATATCATTTTCACTCGTATCAATGACTCTATTCAACATTCCAGTGTCTAATAGCAGTCGTGAGCTTATAAAATGCGCCTTAAATGGTACAACTGGTACTCAATCCGCAATTTGTTCCTCGAACGAATCACAAATAGCAATTATTATTGAATACTTCCACGTTCTCTGCGATTAGGATTATAATGATTAGGTTTTACCGGGCTATATATAAATTTAATATTATGTACTTACTATCAACGGATACTATACAATTCAAACCCGGCCATGCGTGATTCACAAGCTCATCAAGTCCATTATTTTTTTTCATTGTCCTAGAACTGAGTCATGTATATTCATATTCGATTTGTTACACAGAATTTCATAGTACAACGACCTCTTTATTACTTCTTCGGGATTGATCACTGAATAATTTTCATCGAAGTCATTCAAACAAAAAAATCATTTTATCATTGGTACGAAATGTGGTTTGATGTAGCGCTGATGAAGACTAATTTATTGAATGAACTGTCACATCCTGACGAAAGATGAGAAAAAAACTGAATGATTATTCTTCGTAACAAATGAATCATTTGTTTGTGGAAAAATGAAATTGCGGAAATCTTTACGGAGCGTGGAATGAATTCATCTTTGTTGCACTACTGCGTAGGTAATACGTGCGTGGTATTCTGAAACTTTGAAAATTTCTAAGAACATACTCAATCGGAATAATAATTCTCATCAGAAAAGTGCAGATAGCTTATATACTCTACTCGTAACTGAAATGGGAATAACAAATTAAAAAACACTCAAGTTTTGCTGCAGGTCTCATTGCCAATTATTTCATTAATCTCCAGATTCCGACAGTAAATTTCATGCCATTTCGAGATCCGTTGAAAACTCTGATTATACTGTTATTAAATTGTGATACAGTGCCTCGTGCAGAAAACGCGAAAGACTTTCCACTGCTGACATATTCAACCTCAGCCAGGACGAAGATTCAACTTATCATTTCTGTACCTTGTCGCCGACATTCATCATCTAATCAATCACAACGTGATTGATTAGCCAGCGATTTGGCTGACGCTTATTGCGATTTCGCAAATACTGGTGCGACTGACTCATTTCGTTCAGCAACGCAATTTGAATTACTATTATGCAACAGTTCGGATAACTCAGAAAGATCATTACAGCTGGAATGGCAGGGTCAGGCTACTAGATTATCTTGGATGCGGAAATTGCCTGGTAATGTCGTACTGTATAGGTACACCGTTGGACTGCAGAAGCCTTGGCCTTAGCCCGCGAACGTCTTCCCATTTGAAATTTTCGAATCCAGAATTAATCCTACTATATGTATTTCGAGAATCATTGTAGGTCATATTTATTCCTTTTTTATTCAATTCAATGAGATATTACATTTTCCTTTTATTTGAGGATAACAGAGTTATGACGTCACGTATGTTGAGATATGTCTATATACGAAGCAAAGATGCTAATATTAAATTGCTCATCAAATTCGTTATTGTTTTGTTAACATTGGAAAATAAATTAGGATAAATGCTAATTTTCCTGATCGAGTTCAATTTGGAAATTATTTCCGTTTGATGTGTAGATATTGAGATTCTTGCGTACTTTTTTTTTTATTCTGTAGTGGATTTCACAAAAGTTCAAGAAGAGTAGATCATATTTTATTGACGTTACATTCATTTCATTGCTGACCACATTTGAAAAATTTTTGTTTTTACTGGATATTTTACAGTGTGCTGTTTACGTGAGCGAATTCGGTGCTGGTGATGGATGATTAGCACGTTGGGAGGTTTGACTCGGTGGTTAGGCCTGTCAAAGTGTCCAGAGTTTCAGTAATAAGTTTTATTACCCTGTCCACTGGTTGTGTTGTTGATTTTCATTACTATTCTCGTCGTGTGCGTTCAGTACTGATGATAAAAAGAAGTTACGAATCGCTGTGACACCGTGTGACGAATACGACATGTCTGACATTTTTAATATCGTCATCTTCTGATTTTCAGTGTCATTATTCTTTCCTTGGTCACCAATATACGGCAGACAATATATTTCGAGCGTTATTTATTTCCTGTCCCATCATATCTCGACTTATTGCCCATTCTTCTCTCAGGTAAAATTTTGCACGCGATCAAAACGTAATTATGCACTGTCCCGAACGACCGCGAATTGAGCCCGACAAATTCAAGATTCAAATACAAGAGGTAAATCGCGTGTGGAATTAATGGATCGCATGAGTAACCCTAATCCAAGGTCGCTAATAGAAACGGAACGATGGGAAAAACAGGAAGGTCTGATACCGCATTGCTCCAATTTTCTTTTCAAACCGTACCAAATACGCCGACAATTAGACTCGCCTCGACGGCCATGCGCTGACGCAAATCGGTGACCATGGGACATGGAGATCACGACCCTACCCTACGAGCTCAGATTTTCGCATTCTAATTACCAAACTCTGGCCGAAGGCCAAGACCAGAGATAATTCACGGTAAATAGAGCTTGCAGGCTTCGCTTCGACGTTGACTGTTCCTCACGCGCGACATCGTCGTAGTAAACTTGGGGCAGGAGACAATAGTTTTATTGGGCCGTGGTGGGGGG
>JAFFZH010012014.1:33826-56742 GCA_018420115.1 Euura saliciscinereae
AAAAAAAATCAGCGATTTTAAAAATGTCCATCTTGATGATGATATTTGAGGTCACTATACGACCTTCAAAAATGTCAGAAAAATTTTAAAAAATTAGAGGCATTATTTTTGACCAAAAAGAACCAAAAAATCCATTGGGCATCGAAATCCCAGAGGGTCACGCTCATAGGGGGTCGGTTTGACGTGGAATGCCCCATATACATGTATATTGAGGGATCATATGAAATTACTTTTCGAAAATAGTTTTGCGATTGAAATAAAAAGAAAAAAGAATTGTTATAAAAGTTAAAATTTTCGTAAAAAATTATCAAAACTTTTACTTCAATTTTGATAAGAATTAGTGCGAATTGTCACACATTCCTAATCACTCAGCTGTATATAGCGATGTGTTCAATTACATACATAATATAAATCATAATTATAATATACATGTAAATACATTCAGGGTTATATCGCAGGAACATTGCCGTAATACTGCGTCTGCGATGTTGCAAAAGATAAATTGTAAAGATCTTTCAGCAACGAAAATGAGGTTTAAGGGGATCGAACCAACGCTACCTGGTAGATCCAGTTAGAACGATTCGACCTGCATATACGAAAATGGATTTTCATTGCATAGGGATTCAAATTGTCGTCGATTACGGCAAGTGAAAAGTGACGAGAGAATGGAAACGACGCGTCGGTAAAACAAGAATGCTAAGATTGAACTTTAATTGGTTTTAGATGAGACAGTATATTACGAGAAAGAGGTGCAAGGAACAAAGCAGAGCGCTGATTGATTAACAGGAAGTGGAACCATAAGTCGTGTCATTTGAGAACTAGCAATAATCTATTTTTTTTTCTCTTCTCATGTAAGAAATATCAATGCCCAAGAAGGAATGGTTGCATAAATTGATGTCTATGTTTGCAAGAGCAATACAGCAATGAGGAAATTGGAACTCGTTTTCCACCAACCAGCCCGTCAATGATTACATTCAGGCTTTGAGATAAGGAAGTATACAAACTCTCCGACCAACATTCGACAGTCATATTTCTTGAATGAAAAAATATCTTGGTTCAGTTTATCACTAGAGATTCAAAATGGTAAAAAAAACGCAGTCTTCACAAAATGCTCATGATGTGTGCATCGTAGTCGAGTAGCGAAAGGAGATGATTAACGTCCAACTTTGATCGCCGAGGTGTGAAATGAGGTGAAAAGTGCAGCCCGTTAACGTTCTCCATGATGAGAGCCTGGACGCAAGGAAAACCGACTAGCCAATGGCTGGCAAGTAGAACGAGGTAATCAACTGATCGACAGACTCCTCAATGCGTATCTATGGGGAGGAATTATTTACCACGAATTAAATGCATCTCAATTTTACAGAGCAGTATACTCCGAGACGAGGATGGCTTCTCATATTTTATTCCGTGCTTGGTAGGCAATTTTATATCTCAATATATCGCGATTCATTTTTTTATATAATACCATATCATCAATATCAATATTAATCAATCAGTGAATGAGTCGGTGAGTGAGTGACACAGTGGTCAGTACTCGAATATGTCATTAGTGACTATCCCATTCCCCTAAATCTTGACATGATCAGGATTGCTGTAATTCCATCAATAGTAACGTCGGTCGACATTTGTTTGATCAGAAATGGTTTCGAGCATTGTTGACAAGTCGTCTTTCTTTCAGGCTAGCGGCACTGCTCGTTGGAATGGTGATAGCAGTCTTACGTGAGTAATTCATTATATTACACAGGTACGTTCATGTGTGAGTACGTCTACCGTCCAACAAGGCCACCTCAGGTTAAGTCTCACTTTAATCGAATGGAGAACAGAGACGAGAGCGCGTGAGACGTGGTTTGGACATATCCAGACGATGCATGCACACTCCCTGCACCTTTAGACTGCGACCAATAAATCTGACCGTGTTACAAATACCGATTATGCAAATGAGCAGCGTGTTTACGCCCTGTTGACCAGTCTTTTGGTCCAACGTAAGATTCGTTCTTGCTAATCGAATTACCAAAATCATTATTTCAGCCTCCTACATTGTACCGTGCAAGAAATCGAACCCAAATTTGGACCAGTGCATCACAGACGCCATAGAAAATCTTAGAACCAAACTAGCCCATGGGATTCCGGAATTAGAGGCACCACCCATTGAGCCCTTGGAACTCAAGACTGTTCGATTGCTGCAGGGTCCAGTTGGCGCAAGGCTGGATGTGAATTTAACGAATCTGCTGGTAAGAGAAACGATTTGAGAAAAGCCATTTTTCAATGAGTTGATGTGCCTCGTTCCTCGCAGGTCACAGGTCCTTCGACTTTCCGAGTTCATAACCTGAAGTCGAATCTGAAGGAAAATAGCTTCACCTTCAAGTTGACCTTTGACAGAATAAGTGTCCGCGGTAATTATCAAATGGATGCTAGAATATTGCTCCTCAGGTTATCTGGGAAGGGAGACGTCACAGGAAACTTCAGTAAGGATCTATCATCAAGAGACTCGGTAGAGTCTCGCACCAAGTTCCGTTTATAAATAAGCCATGGTCTTGTTTTCAAACAAGTATGTTTATAAAAAATGTTTAATTGCAGCTGGATATACGTCCGACGTCATTTTGCCAGGCTTCAAAACCGAAATAGACGGAGTTGAGTACTTGAATTTTGAGAGAATGAAGTTAAAGATCAATTTCGGTAATGCTACGATCCACCTGAGCAACTTATTCGGAGGAGACCCGATACTCGGTGAGTATACAGGCAGAAGGACGAATCACATTGTGTAATAATAATGACGGATGAATGATACCATCGCAATTGCTCATCGGGGTCTAGGTTATCGGGTGCAGCACCTCATCCAACGACCTGGGGGGCCCCGTAGAGTCAAAGAAACGAATCAATACTTCCTATACTCAAACGATAGACAATGAGCTCTTGAAATAAGGCACTTCAGTTAGCGCTCATTAATTATGCATAATACGTAGACAAAGAGCCACTTCAGACACTTACTCAACGATTACGATATTTCATGTTTCCTAAACCACTCGCGTTGTTTTTGTTTTATTAGATCCAAAGATACGGTGAGGCTATAATTTAGACTTTGTTCGCGGCGTGTACCGACGAATGATTGCATCACGAGCATTTATTTTGTTGTCTAGACTATGATGGCAAACAATGTAAAAAGCTGCAACGCTTTGAGTAATTTTTTTCATACATTTTGTACACTTTCGAATAATTAACTTTTAACAGGTGATAAAAAGAAAATTATAGATCGTAGTCTAAATCAGTCGTCAAATTGATAGGACTTTGAATGTCGAATCTATACCTTGAGCATGGATTCTGACAGATGCGAATAATAAAAAAGTTGTCGTTTTGTTCAATTTAATGGAATAGATTATAGGACCACGTGTAGTTATGAATAATCGTATGTTTGATAGAAAAATCCTAATTTCAGGAGCCGCAACGAATGAAATACTAAACGCAAATAGTGCTTTGTTTCTGGACGAGATAAATCCAGTCTTGGAATCTTCATTGGCGGATTTGTTTACCGAGGTAGCCAACAAGGTTACCAGAACATTTACATATAAAGAACTCTTTCCAGAAGATTAAAAACATAAGACACTTCACGGATCTAACCATATTTCATTTTAGTCTATGATCAATCCGTGACTAGGAATTTAAGTCACACGTGTGTAATTAAAATATTTCATTTGAGGAGAATAAATTAATCTTTCATGAACACAATTCTGAATGAAATTATTCAATTCCTTAAAGCCTGACGTGGAAAGTGATGCAGTTTATAGACGTATAAAAAATGATTTATTTGGCATATTAAATCCAGATGAAGTCCATGTATGTACAGTCCCTATGAAATGTGATATTTGAAATCTTGTGAGATCGCAAAAATCTACGAGGAGTAGGTAGGAGGGGGGAAGCCTCTTCACGGAAGCAGCTCTTCCTTGGTCAGAACTCCGAGGGCTCTCGCAGCCAGAGCTCTGCAGATAGTAGCTGCCGTGTCTTCGATTATGGGACTAGCGATGTCCAGCACCAGCCTCGGGTTAGCGTTGAAAAAGGTGGCCGCGGCGTCAGCTGTAATTAACCACACACGCATCAAGTGTCGTTAATAATTCAATGAACGATCCCATTGCTCATAAGTTTATTATTAGATGACAGCACGCTTGAATACGACGTCGTTTCCAATTTGCCTTGACCACTCTGAAACGCTACATGACATCCGGTTGCTTCGTATCGAAGTCGAAGGACTTCGATCGAAAAGTGGATGAATACTCAGTTCAGAAACAAAAAGTGCTTTAAACGAGGGGTGAACCACTCCGAAAAATGAGGTACACCAGACTTCGAGACTTTACGGAACTTCAGGGGAGAGTGGTTCATCGGCTTTCCACGACATGTTCTAGGTCTACTTATGAGACTGTTGACAAGCTTAAACTGACCTGCCAAAGTATGCCTCATGGGTGCCTTGAGTTTGATTTGTCCGTCGCCGACGCGTATTTTCAGTGCGATTTCGTCCATCTCCAGTCTTTGGACGCCGTTCTTATCCGCGACTTCTTTGCCCTTGGCCATAACGTGCGCTTTGGTGTTGGCTTCAGAAAAAACAATGATTAATTGAGAGAAGAGTAAGCCGTAGCCCAATACCAGTGTAATCTTTTTAATTGCATAAGTGCTTGCCATTTGCGTTACCATACCTCAGTATGAAACAACTCGACAATTCAGGTTTGACTATAAATTTGCGTATGAGGTATCATAATGAAATAAAACATCATGCTGGCATAGTAGCTCGATGCAAAACTACGTAATTAAATACGTACAAAAGTTTCCCTTGAAATTTCCAACTCCGTTCAGAGGCAAGAGAAGCAGTCTTCCTTGGACGTCGTAGTCGCCTTTGACGTGGATGTAGGGCAAGGTGACCCTCAGGTCAACGGTCAGCGCCTTGGGGTCAGCCTTGAGGTCATCGACCAGAAAATTTGAAGCTCCGTAAACTCTGACTTGGGTCATGTTAGCTCTTATCTTGAGAGCTTCCAGGCTCCTGTCCACGGTTAAGGAAGGCAGTAGCAAAGGGTCAAGAGCTGGTAGCTTCAGGGATGCTATACCCCTCGGAAGATACGGTCTGATAGCCTCGAGCTGTTCCAAAACACATTTTCCATACGTGTTAAGGTTTCCGGTTGACGGGCATGCGGTGACCCCGACAGCTGAAAGACAAATGTGCATTTCAAGAATTCCGGATTGATGAAATAATTGAGCAGCGCGAATTCGATGATCATCGAGAAAGTTCAGTAAATTATTCAAACGGTCTAATCAGCTGATCTAACCGATACTTAATTGCATTATAACGATTAGAATTGTTTTTGGGCCAAGGATTTTCTCTTCTTCGGTAATATTTGTCTAATTATAACGGGGATCAGGATCGTTATCTGCTATCGATTTCTGTGATCAAATTTCAATTAGGGTAAACCATAGATCTAGGTGACCACTTTTGGATGAAATATCCGATGCAAACTAATATTTCGTTTTTATTTACTAATATGTGATTATAATAAAAACTCAACGAGAATGAATTAATATGATTGACTTGAACAGAACTCGAATATGTAAAATCTGACTGGGACCATGATTATTCTCGTTTTGAATAGTTAAATAGATCTATTATATTATTTGTGATAAAAATATCGTGAGGGATCAACAACCTTGAGGACAGAAATCGAAAGTGGTCCTCGAGAAAGTGAGATGAAGTCCGTAGATGCCAGTAGCCGATCGATAACCAGGCTGTACGTAATATTAGCAGCAGTGTTTTGTGTCCACGAGGAGTAGGACAGTAAAGTGTATACCGGCCTTAATTTGTGATTCAAACATCGAATGTTGGCGAATTGAAGATCGAGCGATTGGAGTTAATGCGTGAAGAATAGTACATTTCGATACAAGGGCGAAATGTGAGGCGTTGTTCGGCCAAGTGCGATGTTTCAGCACGCGGTTCGTGCTGAATACATCGCACGGGCCTAACCGCCTCATTTTGCCCTCGTATCGAACAGTATTTTTTATTACAAATGCATGAAAAAGTTTCTTGTTTGCACGCCGTGCGCGACAAGAATCTTGTTGTGCACGCTGGATCTGCGCAAAACGAAGTGCGCAGGTCCGGCGTGTTACGTTGCCATTGACGACGTAAACGTCAGAAAAGTGCCAGAATATACACGCTCCGCACGGCGAAACAAGACACTTTTTCATGCATGCGTGAGAAAAAAAAAAATTTCGGTATACTCACGCAACGCCGCAGTCGCTGTTCTCAGGATACAAACGAGGAACACCGTTTCAACAAAAACTGTACCGATCGACATCCTTAATTAGATTTTGAGTCAATTTTCTCAGTCGTCGATATTGCAAATGCGCTTCGACGATCGTTCGTTTATGTATTTATAAACTCGGTGCACTTTCTCCGTAACCCCCTCTGAGGCAAAGTTATCACGGTAGAATGCCCCCTTTTGACGTAACCAGGGCCGTACCTACACCGAAATACTAAGAACGCAAACTTTCCTTCTGAAGATATCCTTTCTACTCTATCCACATGCGGATACGAGCCCAGCACACGGCATGGTTCAGCCCTGAACGTATCCCGAGACTATGAACATTGCAATTTCTTGTGCATTTTCACGGCCCAGTCGCAGGTTACTGACTGTACGATCGTTATAGAGTAAACGAAAAGAAAAACCGATAGAAACTTTCGATTTTATTCTGCGGCTCGTAACAATCGTTATGATCGATTCATTCGATCAAACCGAATATAAATTAGCTTTCTTTTATTGTCAATATAAATATGCTGCACATACATGAAACTTAAGAGAGTAATAAATAAATTAAATAAGTATAATTCTTTCGTATGAAACTCCTAGGAGAATTCTGCAGGGTTATTTGAGTACATTTTGTATATCATAGTTTCGTTTGTTGGATTTTCGGTGAGTGCTTTGGTGGCTAAGTCATCGGCTATCATCGCTGCTACAGCCTCGGCAGCCATTAGGCCTGTAAAAGAAAGTTGAGCATGCTTACTAAGAACATCTAGACTGAATATTCAATGATTACGTCGCTCCTGCACGAGCGGACTGACCACTGCTGTGTTGAAAAATGTGCATTTTATTTATTTTTTTTATTCTCCGGAAAAGCAATTACGTGATATAATGTATTCTTCAGGCGTTTCATGTCTGATACACACGGCTGGTTATTGCGGAGTTCAGTTGTAATCATGTGAAATTACAGGTAATCCGGGTTCTTAGCATTCTACGCTACGGAGAAAACTGAATGAGGATATTTCGTGAAAAAAAACCTTCATTCAACGAAACAGTCATCATCTAATCTTGTCTCGCTACAAGTTACAAGGCTTCGATAGTTGTTAGAAACAGGCAATGAGCCACTTGGACAAACGTTCACGTAGAGAGGCTTGAGGCCTGAATAATTTTCGTTAATTTTTTTCATTCTCACTGCCTTGGCAATCAAACTGCTCCTCATTGTCACTTAAGACGATTTGTGATTGTGTTCTCCACTCTGTAAATAAATTCGAATCACTTACCGTGAACCAGGACGGATTCGACTGGTCCCTTTTCGTTCATTCCTTGAAGAGTTACTCTACGATGGTCGGCCACCAGCCTTGCCCTAGCTGCTCGAACGCTCATTGTGGTTGAACCAACTTTTTTCAACTCTAGTGTAAAATCTCCGATCAACTCAGCTGGGGAAAATGTTAATTCATTATATTAGACACTGTCATTGTTTGCTGAAGAAAGTGAATATGACAGTATGACTACTAATGTTCCGTGCAATACTAAGGCATAGCTCATATCACGCCTGAGTAACGGTTGCAGAAACAAGGTTGAGTATGTCCAGTTGCCTGCGTTCAGTTCCTTCATGTTTCAATGAATGAACTGCTTGATCAAATGTATTATGTCACCATCAAGGTTTTTTTTATCTCAGTCAACACTTTGTCTTAAAGGTGTGAAAAGGTATAATTTCGAAGTGGGTAATAAGATGCCGTTTGGGATATTCCGACGCTAATTGCATCATGCTATTGTCAATCTACCTTCGATCCTCATGATACCAGAAGGTATACTCACTGAAATTGCCACTCAGCAAGCCATTTCCTCTCAGGATTTCCCGTCCGACTTTGCCAGTGAGATGATAATTTGCTTTGACTTGTAGGAGTGGGACTCGAAGTCTTATGATGACGTGCATGATGTCCTCCTGGAAGACAGAAAGTCATACTAAACTTTCACGGAGGAACATAAATAATTATCGGTACAGTGTTTCGATGGTTGTGAAAATATGAAACTCGATATTTCCCTCTCAGCTTACATCAGTATCGTTTTTATTGTGTTCCCGTTTCCGTCGTTTTGCTTCATTAGATTCCGGCTTCTGGTCGGTTTCGGTTGGACTCAGTTCGTCCATTCCACCGAAGTGATAAACCAGCTGCATCCCTTGTTCGAAGTAACCCTGTTTCTCCTGAAACTTCTCAGCATATCGAACCAGGTCCTGGATCCGTTTACTTTCGGCTCTAGCAAGCGTCATATTGTTGCGCTTCCAGAGTGCCTCCAGCTCTGTGAAATTATGAATGACGTATCTGTTGTGCTGCTCCAAGTCCTGCGAAAGAAAAGCACTTTTCGGACACAGATCCAAGAAAAGGAATCCCAAGGTGTTCGTAGATGATTTCATAACTGGAAGACTAGATCCTTACCCTCCTGATGTCTTCTAGTCCGTAAACGTTCATATTCTCATTTTCGTTTTTTCTGAATCCCCCGAAATGTCTGATCCTTTGATCATCGTTGTCGGCATAAACAATATCAACGTAACCAGGAGGTGTTCGATAAATTGTTTCCGACTGGTTCGTTCCGTGTTCCATTCTACGTCTGAACAAGTTTAGGTTGCTTCTTCTTCTTGCATCGTCCTGATACGCTCCCGACTTTACTTCTGCATCCCGAGATCCTGTAGGATGATCCACAACCGGGCTGACATATTTTCTGTAGTTATTCCTCGATTCTGGAGTGCTCCTAATCGTCTCATCCGGTTGTCCAACGTTCGCAAATCTCTGCGTCTGCTCAAAACTCTCAGATGCTGATCCGCGAGTGTCAGTCTCTTCTTGTTCTGTGAACTCGCCATACTTTCGATTAGCTCTCGTTCTCTCAGCGTCTTCGGGTTTCCTCCTATCAGCAAAACTGGCAGCAGGATTTCTGTTCCTAACACAACTTCCAAAGCACCTGATCCCTTCGTTATCCTGTCGCAGTTGACCCGCAGTGTCCCTAAAATCCTGCCTATTTCGATCGTTTAAACGTGCCGTTCCGAACGGCCTATAGTTTTCTGGGTACACGACGTCGACGTCATCGCGAGCTCCTAAATTCGAATTGTCTTGATTCGGGTTGCCAGTGAGACGTCCTGGCCTCTGGGTATCGTTCTTTGGTTTCGGCTCCTTGACAAGAGTGTGAAATCTGTATCTGATTTCATCGAGTTCTCTCAAGTCGCTGTAGCTCACGTAGCCAGCTTCATAATCGCTCAAATTGGACTTGAGCCTTCCTCTAGCGATGTGAACGCTCTCGACGGTCGAATGGTTCAGTCCCTTAATCTCCACGTTTCTGAGTACCATTCTGTAGCTCGTATTTCCCTCGGATTGATCGACTTTTACAACTGGAACACGAAGTGGGTCCAGATGACCCCCTTTGGTAAGTCCTCCGGCCAACAAACGGGCCCACAGAACCTGGGACATTTCCAGTAGAGAGCATCTTGCAAACACGAAAAAGGACAAGAACACAAAAATATGGATTTTCATTGTTGTGCGGATTTGAGTCAATTGAATGTCAACGGGATTTTTTTAATTACTAGAAGATCTGACCTCCCACGCGTAGAACGGTTTGTATATTATCATCAGAGTCACCGCGATTGTAATGAAAATGATAAGAAAGCAGGAAACCACAGCACACATTGATGTCCCAGAGCCACTTTAGCAAATTTTGTCACTCGTAGAGTCAGAAAGACACGAAATCACATCGCTAATGAAGTAATGCAATTCGGTTCACAGCAGCAGTATGAAATGGTGCACCTGAACGTCAGTCTTTAAGTGGAGAAAATGATGAACCTCAGGATGTTTTATAGGAGTATCCGAAGGGCGAAAATCTGGGCCATGGACCAGCTTCTGACTAACAAGCTGATCTGAGCAATTTATTTTTATTTCCTCAAGCCCCATGTCTCCTCGGTGTAATTCTAATGGAGGGCAAGGTTATCGAATCGCCTGCAGTTATAGCTTTAAACAAGTGCAAGGATCTATCAGATCTACTGCACTTCGCCAATAGCGGTGCAAATCGTATTCGTACGATGCAGATCGGACCTCGAACTATGCGAGCTGCGAATACCAGAATGCTGATATGGTTATTCATTCGATAAACCTATCCTTGATGTTGATTCGCCTTTATGAACGGGGTGTTACATGGAAAATTGGATCCAGGACCGCTTGGATTCTGAATGATATATTCTAATTGATACAATCTTCAGCTGGATTTGAAATCATGAATGGTGCAACGATTTTTGGGTTACTAATCAGGCGTTGTATGTTCCTCGACCTGAAATTAAAATGATTCCAGTTAAACCCACTGCAATATTGCTAAACCGTGAAGCGACACTTGTCAAAATGCATCATCAGCACATTG
Source organism: Euura saliciscinereae (assembly GCA_018420115.1). Taxonomy (NCBI): domain Eukaryota; kingdom Metazoa; phylum Arthropoda; class Insecta; order Hymenoptera; family Tenthredinidae; genus Euura; species Euura saliciscinereae. Next base: position 44,491 of record JAFFZH010012014.1, read on the forward strand.
CCGAGTTAGCATAGTCGTATGGTCAGCATAATTCAGGCTCGCCTTCAATCAGTCCATGTATTTTACGCACGTCTTCGCTGCCGAAATGACGTGTCTATTCTCCTCCGTGTTCCCCTTTCTGGCTCTGATCGTCTACGGACAGGTGATCAATGTCCAAGCAAATCCAGATATACGTAAGTCCAAGTATTTCATTTTGTACAATTATTCCGACTTTATCAATTCAAAATTGCTTCAAAACGTGATAGAAAAAAACGACACCGCGAGTTATAAAATTCAATATTCTTGAATACTTTCAAATTCATAGTCTGTGCGCGATCGTAATGAATTTATTTTCGTTCATTAGTAGGTGTTGAAATCGACTGTCTAGCTGCTAAAAAAACTAATAACGTATTGAGCTGCTCTGTTTGCTAATGCAATGGAATGAATTATGCCAATCTTAGTATAAAAGCACCAGTGTTAAATCAATTCATAATCTCTTCTGACGAAAAATGTTCCGCCGTTCTTTAGCTTCGTTCCTGAAGATCTGTCACCGCAGTGACCCGAACCTCAACGAGTGTGTTCGGGGTAGCGTAGAGGCCCTCAGACCCTACCTGAGGGACGGTATCCCAGTTTTGGACATTCCCGCTTGTGAGCCTCTTCACGTTCCGGAAGTGGAGATAAGGCAAGGGGCCGGTCCGGTCGCCATAAGGTCCACCTATGCCGATATCGTGGTCCGGGGTGCCACGGACTTCGTGCTGAAGAGCGTGAAGTAAGTTTGTCTGGTTGTAACTCTCCGCTCCTCCCACATCGATCGATTGATTATTGTGGTTGATATTTTTCGTAGGATCGATCTGAAGCACGATCGCACACAGTTGAAGCTCTTCTTGCCAAGACTAGAGATGACGTCGACGTACGATATGGATGGAAAGATATTGATGTTGCCTATAACCGGGCAAGGCAAGGCCTACGGGAACTATACCGATATCAATGTTATCGTTACGACGCAGGGAGAGAACTACGAGAACAAGAAAGACAAGAAAACGTACTTCCGAGTGACCGACTTCTTCGTCGACTTTGACGTCGGCCACGCGAGTATTCAGCTGGACAATCTGTTCAACGGAGACGAGACTCTAGCAGACGCTATGAATCTGTTCCTTAACGATAATTGGAAGGTTGTTGCCGCCGAGATTAAACCAGCCCTCGAAGACTCGGTTGCCGAACTTTTCAAGGATTTTGCCAATAGGATTTACGAAAAATATCCGCAAGACGTTCTCTTCCCGAAATGATTGTAGAAATATTTATGTATGAATGTGACTTCGGATGTACCGTTGATCCGCCCTTCACCATATCCTGTATATTTTGCTATTAAAGAGAACCTATTAATTTTGAAACGCAGACTTTGTAACCCAATCACAAACTTTTCGCGGATGATCTAATGATCCGTGATCCGCTTTAAGTAAAAAAAAAACCTCTGTTCACGATTCGGAATAGAGGTTGCGACAAAACGCTGTTGGTAAACTGATAGTTGGTTGAAATATAAGACTGCATGAAATATTGCCTGGAGAACAGAGCCGCTAAGTGTGCTTTCGAAAACAATTGACTTGTGTCTTGTTCTAACGCTGTAGCCAGCACAATGAGGTAAATAGGTGGGTGACTCTTGACACGAATAAATTGCGCAAACAAATTGCCGGGTAAGCAAAGTACGCCTGTTGTCATACAACCCTGACCACGTCTACGTTGGAGGAGTCGTTGGTCTTACGGGCGTAACAATGACTGCGGTTTTATTCCTAGGAATAGAATAGTATTAAAATCCTAAAAAGGTTATCCACAAAATTAGCATGCTTGCTTCAGTAAATATTTTTGTCTCACACAAATCAACTGATTCTCATCAATAATTAAAAAGTAGAGAGCGAAAGTAAAAATCAAATAATGAAATAAGTGAAAAATTTAAACGACGGTGGCCTTGTGCTTGATAGACTCTATATAGTCGTGTTTAGAAAACGTGTCGAAGACGCATGGTCGCGTTTTCTTCATGTGTTCAAATAAAAAGTATCTACGCAAATAATTCACGTAATATGACAACGAAACCACCTGCACGCTAATGGACCGTGGCATCTCTTATTATTCTACCAAGATCTTTGTCAAGTACTTATTGAGTTTATTTGCATTATTGTATTTCGTTTGCCAGAAATATTTATGGGGTTTGTTCTAAAATTTGAATAACCGATTTTTGTCTTGTTCTTTCATTCCAGAAAAGGATTGTCAGAAATTTTTGAAAACCAACGAGGAAAGACGGACGGGCGTTACACACTGGAATGACTCACCTGACGGTGTAATAGCAAGACTGGACACTTCGCGTAGAGGTCTCGGAGGCGTGTGGGACTATTGAGCAACGGTTACCGGTGTCAGAATGAAAGAGATTTCTCCAAACATTGTCACACTGATTGTGAGAAATAAGAATCAGACGAATACGTTCGTAATTGAACCAAAAACTCTGCAGCTCACTTGCGAATTTCGAATGAATCTCAGTACACAATCGGATGTTTGGTAACAACCAATAATCTCCTTACCCGGGGATTTTTTCTGGCGTAAGATTCGAGAGAACTACAATTTGGGTATTTTCCACTGATTCATAGTTTTCAAGAAAATTTCACGTTGTGGCTTCAGGTAGTATTTTATTCTTCGCATTTACGTCATAGAATAATTTTGTATCGAACATTCAAGAACGGTTAAAAATAGGATCTCCAGCTGCAAATGCAATCCCTATCGGGATAACAATGCAACATAAAAGTTCCATAGCAACAGGAAACGATGTGGCAAAACATTGTCACCATAATCGTCATCTTCATTAATTTTTGCATTCATTCTAAAAGCATTTCTTTGAAAAAATAGGAAGCTACGCTTCGGATAGCTCAAATAAAAGGAACGTAAAAACTGTGTCCATGATCGTGAAAAATGCGGAAGTAGTCCAACAGCGCCAAAAAACAAAATAAAGAGGTCGCAGATTTGAATCTAGGATCTGCACAGCATTGTGCTCGCAAATTACTCGTATGCTGAATGATTACAGAAGTTACGTAACTTTTGTACAATGCTTTGATTTGTATTTCGGATTCGCTGCTGTACAATTATTTCCGGCCAGGAATAACTGCATCATTCAAAATAGCCAGACTTCGGTGAAATTTTGAAAATCGCCATTAGAGGTCGTATGAAAAAATCCTTCCAGCAGTTTTTCAATAATGGTAGTATGGGCTGTGAAATAAAATTTCAGCCTCCTGCGATGAAAGTGTAAGCGGGCTGAAAATGTTTTCACAGCCTATACTACCATTATTGAAAAACTGCTGGAAGGATTTTTTTATACACCTCTTTTTATTATTGTAACAATTCAGAAACCTATCAGGTAGGTCATCGCCGTTTATATTAACAGAATCGTCGTTATTAATAAGCACCAAGCCGAAATTGTGTAAGTGGCGAAAAAGAAAAATTTTCGAATCACGAGTTCACAGCGTGGGTACGAGGTACAGACCCATTCCTTAGAGCAAGTGTACATTTTTGCACGGAGCAAGACGTATATGTATATAAGAATAGAGAATGTGAATGAGCAAGATTGACGTCAACAGAATAGGAAATTTCATAGCGGAGTGTAATGTTGCAAAATTCGTCCTGAAACCTCTGCCACACCACCATCGGAACTGTAGGGTTTAACAAGAAAGAGACAGTCCAGCCTTTGAAGCTAAACGCAGTCAGAGTAGGGGCGATCCCATATAAGACAGACATTGAACCGATCCGGAGTTTAGTACAACGATACACCTCTGCAGATTTGCCGTTGAATGAAAGAACAATAAAATTCAAAGTAAAAAAAAAAAAAGCAAATGATTCAATGAACGCTAAAAAGTAGTGAGTCGTTAATACCGGTGTAAAATGTCGTAGGATCTCTTCAGCACGGTCAGGATAATAATCGTGTGATCCGGATAAAAACAAAGAAAAAGAAAACGCATATTTTATTTATGAATATGTTGTGCATCCTGCGATAAAATCATCATCGTCATTTCAATCCGTGAACGTGACAGATATTTGATCGCGTTAGTGAGATTTGTTTGAAACCATGGTTTTTATCGGAAGAAAAATGTCCAGCGGATCCCTGATCCTTATCGTCGGATACCTGGCTGCAGTTTCTGCCCAAGAATCAACGACTGTGGTGGCTGCATCGCCGAAAAATTCTGAGTTGAATGAACCAGAATTCTTCACTCGTAAGATTCAATTATTCAATAATAAATAGGAATGCTGAATCGTGATGGTGTGTGTATTGCAAAAATTCATCAAATTCTTGCGCAATTCTAATGCAAGACTGTAAATGTCGGCCTACTCTCAGCTGCACCTGTCATGCAGGTGAGGCACGATATATTAGGTCGGAATATACAGACATGCACGAGACCCGAGATTGTATTGTGCCGCTTTTGTATAATGGTTGAATATGGCGCAACTTGCTGTGCGGTGTGGCGAAGGTTATATCAGCGATTACACAACTCTAACGTAGTTCGGGAGAAAGTTACGTACGTACGTCTGGAGTTGCTTCTCGTAACGAGACTCAACAACTCTTTTATGAAAGACCCGAGCTTCTATGATCCGCAAGTGAAAGCGGGATTGACCGCGTTATTGCGTCCGACATAACGTCTGTTGGTCCAAATAGCCTTGCCGGTCCTCCGCGATGATCGATCACATCACACTCTGTGCGTGATTGTCATCGCGGATTTTCATCCTTTCCAAAAAATTTCCCGCTTCAAAATCATTCGCAACTGTCCTAACAGACCTAGGAGTAGTGAGAGTCGTTGTGTAAGAACTCGAAATACAGGAAGGCAAACTTGTCAGATTGAACAACAACCTTAATTCGGTGTTCCAGTTTTGGTAATCTCGCGATCCGGCAGATATCAGTCACACGTATTTGTAATGTCATCTCATTTTTCGTTTCAGCTGAATACATTCTACCATGCACGAGAGGGGACCCTTCGATTGACCTGTGCATCCAAAAAGCCTTCAATCACTTGAGACCATATTTGGTCAGAGGTAAGATTTCGAAAGACACAATTGAAATCAACTCAAAGTCACGGCAGATACATTCATGAGAAAAATTGTACTTTTCGTGTGGAAAAATCCCCCCCCCCCTCCCCCGGTTACGATGCGTGATCGGTTTGCGTAAGTGTACCTGTTTTCAGTTTATTCTGTGAAATGACATTCTTCCGCAATGTAACAAACTTGAACAAATGTCGTGATTGAATTACTCTCACCGGATGGTAATGCGACTATAACCGTCAGACAATAAGACTACTTTCCACGTTTTCCTGTTACAGTTATAAATTACGCACTTGAGTGTCTCCACATAATGCAGGTTAGATTGACGGGTAACATCATTAACCACATGCACAACGGACAATGGAATTGTGCAACATACCTGTATGTTTTTAGACTTATCAGCGTTGCATAGTCTGACGCCTTGCGTCAAGCTACTCGAACGACACGCATCTATCCGTCTGAAAATGATGTTAACTAATAACATCACTTTCGAAAACCCAGCTAAATATCCTTATTAGCTTAGCGGGTTCGATTCTAATGACTTTCTGCAATGTTCGAAATCATTTTACGTAACATTCCGCAGGAATTCCTGAGCTGGAGCTTCCTCCGATAGAACCCCTTACCATTCCTCATCTTGGGATGCAGAATGGGCAAGGTGCCGTCAGAGTCAGTGCCCTCTTCACCAACATCACGGCTATTGGTCCTGGAAATTTTTCAATCAATAAAGTGCGAGTGGACATCCCTACACTGAGGATCGATCTTCATTTAACAATACCAAAAATCGATCTTCAGGGACGTTACGAAGTTGCCGGAAACGTTTTGCTGTTCCCAATCCAAAGTCGAGGCGACTTCTGGGCGGTTTTTAGTAAGTTAACGTCACGTCAATGTGAACTTGACGTATAATGATAAAATATTTGCTTGTACCTTATCTGATCTTGGCTTTTGCACTGTTCAGAGACAACTTATGCTCTAATTTCTCCGTCTTCGTGCACAAAAACTCAATTATTGATAGTTGATAAGAACAAATCCCGACCTTGCTCTTTGATTTTACGTATTCAACAGAAAAAGAAAAGAAGTGGTGAATGTCGTTCAGAAATTATATTGCTAATTGGTGGGAATGTTATCGCTCGAGACAGAGCCAGTTCGCAGGTCAGGTCGTTGACTATCAGATGTCAATGAACCGGTAAAATTGCTGCAGATTATTGCTTTTTTGTATAAAACCAAAGGTTTAGGATGACGACACTTTGTCACTCACTTTCATCAGTCTAATACGAATATCACATTCTTACAAAACAAAGTTTAATATCCCTTTCAACAACGTCATTGAAACGATATCCATGACTGCGATTACGTGAGAAAAAAATGATCGAGTTCAAACAACAGAAAGTATCTCTTTTGTCTGGTTCAAATGAATGTCAGGCTACGTTTTATGATAATTACTGAACATAATATTCGAATTATCAGGCGAAGTAGCAGCCATCGCCCGTGTCCAAGGCGTGGAGGAGATCCGCGACGGCGTTCGATACATGAGGATATCTCGCCTCCTGATAGACTTCAGTCTTGGAAGAGCACGATTTCGCATTGTGGACGAGTTGAATGGAAACAACGTCATCGGACAGGCAATGAATCAGTTCCTGAACCAGAACGCGAAGGAGATTATCGAGGAAATGAGACCAGCAGCTAGCATAAGTATCGCCGATCATTTCAAAGGCTTTTTGAACACAGCGTTCACCAAAGTACCCATGAAGGTCTGGCTCCACGACACGTAGTTTCACACAACACAGTTCAGATCTATGCTGATCGGAGTGATGAATATTCAACTATTTCGCATAATTCACCTATGTTTAAAGATGTAAGCCATGTATCGGCAGTATAGTCATTCTCGAAAGATTAGCAACAAAAATGACGATTTTAAGCAAATTCGGGAATATCTAACGCCGCGCAGATTTGGTAGTCATCTGCAACATGTATTTCAGTATTTTATTTGTTCACACATAAATTAAGAGTCGATCACCGTTCATGCATCATTATTCATTTAAAATACATGTATTCCTGGGTAGATTAGATGATATCAGAAATTACAGTGTCTTAATTGAATAACTAATAATATCCGTGAGGTATGTCGCTTGAAAAAATCCAGTACATATTTACCGCCTACTACAAAAGATAATCGGACATTTTCTTCAAGCGGAGGCATAATTATCCAGAGCCGAGTAGATACGATGTATAATAGCCTTCAAGTTTTTAATAAACCAATTTTTATTACGCACATATGCGTTTATTACGCACTAAATATGCCCCTATCGATCTCCCGAAGTACCAATTAACGATTTAATGGGAGTATCACGTGTCCGTAGAACTCATCTGTCTATATTGTCATATTCGCATAATCTGGATCCCACCACCATCGCACCACGCTCGTTCGTACAAATCTTACATTAGTCGAATAAAGATTGTACTATCTACGTAAAGTCCTCGTATTTTACACTGTGCTAGACGACATAGCGCTAAATTCAGCAATGATTAGAAATTACGACTTCTGGGTCAGTGACCCCTTCCGTTTTAGTTTCAAAATACGTAAATCTCGATCCACTTGCGCAGATTGAATCCATGTAGCAGGTCATTAGCCGGGATTGAATCAAAGCTGGAAAGAACATATAATTTTTACAGCATTGAGTATTCTTTACAAATGAACATCGATAATCGTGTTACGTACCTTGAGATTATAGCGAGAATTCGGAATCCTGTCAATATTGATCAGTCCGATTGAAAAAGTGTGTGTTGTATGAAAAACCGTTTAAATATTGTTGGGTCTTGCGGGCGCACACTGACCGCGTGTTGTAAGGCAATGTTGTGATAATGAATCAGCGTCGCAGTGAGACATATCTTGTGACTTTTGACCCACGCTGTTACAATTAGATGTACAGTGTTTACATGTATACGTAGATATGTCAATACGTGAAGGCGGTTTACTAGAATTTACTACCCCTATCGGTTGTCGCGGTAGTCGGGTCGCAGAGCTGACCGTGCCACGTGCCGAGGATCAACATCGTGGTCGTAACATCAAATTGTTACTTGGAACTTCGATTCTGAGACTCGACGGACTTCATGCCTTAATACTAGTTCCATTACATAGTCACCATGGTTGTACAGTTCACGAGAAGGCAATGGTTGACTTTAATTGTCATAAGTATAGCCGATTTTGCAAACGCCATTTGCGTTTCTCTGCAAGCTCCATTCTACCCCAAGGAGGTAAGTCACTGTCTATTTTTCACGTTCGCTACTAATTTCTTTTTATTACTGTCGCGTCATTTTGTCCGGAAATATATTCATGTATAACGTTCTTTAATTCTTCGCTTCGTGTGTTTTCAATTCGTGAATATAATCCGTGTGTTATGAGCAACGGAAAACCTGAACGGCACACAAGAATTTGTCTACGTGACAAAAATTTCATTCATACCGTAGTTCTCTGGAATTAGTAGACATTTTTTTCGTTTCTAAATTATTTGTATGTATTAATCCGTATGGTTTCTGATGAATGTGTTGACCCGATATCTTCGCATCATTAAATTCAGTCTGTCTGACAACCGTTGTTACAAAATTTATATTCCTTGGAGACAGCTCTTTGCTTATCATGTGCGTTATCCGACAAAGCTTAATTACCATATTTATGATGACATGATGAACTAATTGCGTGTTAGATGGTTTTTTATTTTCTTATTATTACTTATACAGTTTGTACGAACAAATTTTTGTTCTCTGTAATCATCGCATGAGATAACAACTTTCTATGCTTCTACCATACATTTTACCATTCTATCAATCATTTCAGGCTGAAAAGAAAGGAGCGTCAGCCACCGAATATGGACTTGTATTCGGGATTTTTGAACTCGTTGTATTCATCGTGAGCCCGGTGTACGGTCAACATGTGAGTAATACACTTTTTCACCCGACTACGATAAAATGACCGTATTTCGCCCCTGAAACGCGGGTCGAAAGTCGTCAATTTTTAACCAGAGGGAAGACAAGTCGATTGCCGGGAAAAAAAGTGAACTTCTTTGCCCGGCAATTTACTTTTCTGCCCGGTTAATCACTTCTCTTCCTTCTGGTCAAAAATTGACTACCTACTTTCCACTCGCGTTACAGCGACGGAATAAGGTCATTTTATCGAAGTCGGGTGAAAAATAGCATATGCCACACGGGAGGAGCGCAATTTTCACCTCGTGTTCGTGGTGCCCTCGCTGCACTCGCTTCGCTCGTGTCTCGGGCAGCAAACCTCGCACTCGGCGAAAATTGCGCTCTTTCCTCCCTTGTAGCATAATATACTATTAACACTATTTCATCGAGTCGCAAAAACTGAAAAAAAATAATCAATTCTCTTATGTAGAAGGGCCGTAAACAAATTCATGTAGTTAAAAAAAAAAATAGATTTTACGGTGTTTATTGTTTCTGAAACTTTGATTCCGGAAAAGGAAATAACTCGGATAGTTGTAATGTGAGTTGATACACTTGTTTGAAGAAAATTAATTATTCTTGTGAGAGACAGATAAAAATGTCTGTAATTTTTTACCCGAGTCGCTGTGTACTTAAAAACAACGTAGATAATTCCTATTTACTGTTTAGTGAAAATTTTCATACCTAAAAGTTGTTCATTTTGAACAAAATTCGAAGTAATGCATATCGATAATCCCGTAGCTCATTTCCAACCTACTTGTCGTTATTATGATTCCGATATATGAATCGCGCATCCGATGACCATTGATCGTCGTACAATAAATTTTCCCTTGGCAAATTAACCTTTGACAGTTGATCTCAACTTTCGTTTGGAATCTGTTACGTTTTAACCAATTGGTCACGAGGCTATTGATCTATCAAGTTAAAAACTACAATTATATCGTTATAAATTTTATAATCGCATCACCCCCGCGTCGCCCTTCTGGTTTTGCACCCACTGCGCCGGTTCAAAGTGCAATAACCGTAATAAATTGTCATAGATCTCGAAGAAAGTACAAGCGTATCAGTTTTTCCGTTCATATACTGCACATATGTATTGTTACGATTCCGTATACTGCTTTTTTTTTACAGGATCCAATGCCCGCTGTCACTCACAAATTAATTAGCTACGCATCTTTATCAACGCTCAAGACTGAACTCCGACTTTAAACATAGATACATTTTTCTCATTACAGCTGAACCGAATAGGTCCCAAACTTCTTTTCAATGGAGGAATCTTGACAACTGGAACCTGCGCCATATTCTTTGGTCTTCTAGACAAGGTCGAGGGTCATTTTCCCTTCATAATACTCTCATTCGTTATTAGAATCGTAGAAGCCATGGGAAATGCCGCTTTTCTCACTGCCAGTTTTGCCATAATTGCAAAAGAATTTCCGGACAACGTCGCCACCACGTTTGCGAGTCTTGAAACCTTCTTTGGACTCGGACTTATCGTCGGTCCAACGGTCGGGGGAGCTTTGTATCAGGTAAGATCTGTCGATCGATATACTTACATTGCTCTCAAGGAAAGTTATTGAATTTAATATCCTTAGAATATGCAGATATCCGAATAATAATGACCAGCAGCTTTCGATATCGTTGCTTCATCAAAAACGCTTTTAGGTAGGCAATGCTCAACGATAACGCCTGCGAGTAGGCAACTCTATTTATACTGCTGTGAGGCGAGAATCAGGCGCTGAAAGCTTAAGGGCGATTCCACGTCAACTGTGACACTCCTGTCCCTCATAGTCAGCGATTTCGATGAAATTTGGTAAACACGTAGGTTTTGGAGGGAAACAACTTTTGGCCAAAGGATTTTCGGAAATTCGGAAAACTATAGTAGTTGCGAAGCCTGGAAATTTTCGGACGTCGATTTTTTGATAAAACGTATCCCTGACACGAGTTATCGTAATCCAAATCCGTTTAAACGACTTGGCGTGGAGAACTATGAAGTTTCAAGGAAAAAATACGTCACTCATGACGAACCAATAAATAAATGTTTATTATGCAGAAAAACATTAAAAATCGATTTTCAATCGTGTTCTCTCACTTTGTAAATTATGAAAAAAAATCAAGGTATTCCTTTTGGTTTTCTCTTGGATTTCGCCCGTCGAAAAGTATGGTATCTCTTTTGGTTTGCCTATCAATAAAGGTCGAAGTCGGTCAGACGCGCGCTCTTGCCGTGCAGTGCTAGGCAGTGTTGGGCGAATTTCTAATTAATTGACTACAAATTACAAATTAAAATTCGTAACGATTTCTAATTTGTAATCAAACCAAAATCTATTACTCATTACAATCGTGAGTCGTAATTAAGGAAGCAGGTCCTTGTAGGCGCACCTAAATACGGTCAAAATTCATGAATTTTTTTCTCTGGTCGAATTTTTTTTCTCACAAACGGTTAGAACTATGGTTCGGTAAAATAGTTGATGAATTCGTATTTTTTTAAAGTCAGATTATTAAAAAATGGGAGAATGGCAGCATTGTTCTCGAAACGCTGTCTTCCAAGTCTGTGGTCCTGGCACTTGTACACTGTTGATCTGATTGGAATCCAATTTTCACAGGTTTATCTCCAATAATTGAACCAGTCTTCGACGAGGCGGTTTTTTACATTTTTGATTTCCCTTCATGTTACGCTACCTAAAAGGTCAAGAAATGTACACAAATTTTTCGTTTCTTTTAACTTCAAATGTTAACAATAGCCTACAACAAAAAATTGTATCCAAAAAACGGCTCTTCAAACACTGGTTTCCGGTTCAAATTTCTTCTACATCAGATTAACAGTGTGCAAGTGACAGTGTCCACTAGGGTGGTCCTTAAAAAGGTCATTTTTGAAATTGAAAATGCACACCCCCCAGATCGATTCCAAATAAATAAACAAAAATCGTCACCAAATTTCAGCCTTCTAGCTCAACTAGAAGTCGTGCCTGTGAGCACGAACTTTTTCCCATTTGAATAACATTGGTTTTTGTCATACTTTCGGTCACTTTTTTATTGCAACTGTAATAAGCCTTCAAAAAATCTGAAATTCACAGGACATAACCTCAGCTGTCACTGCGACCTGTAAAAAAATCAACAGACCTCCAACATCATTTTCCAGATTGCTGTAGGGTGATGAACTTGATGTTGAAATTGTTTTTCATGAGTATTGCATCTTATGGGCCAATTTGGACTTTTACTTACTATAAGCTGTGGTTCGAATGAATTTCACCGCAT
>JAFFZH010012016.1:0-14594 GCA_018420115.1 Euura saliciscinereae
GCACAACTTTGTTTTTTTATGTTGGAAACTTGAGAAAAAATCGGCGTTATAAAATTCGGTGGGGGCAGATTCACCACTCTTATCCGGCTAGACCCTTTTGGATCAACAACATAGTGGCTCGAGGTTAGAATTTTTTCGCGAATTTTTCTGAGGCTACGCCGCTGCTGGCCACACGATATAGATAGGTGTTCAAGATTTTGTTACGATTGTTACGATTTTGATACGATTGTATTTTACGATTTTGTTGATGTTTTATAGTTTCGTTTGTTATAACAATAAAAATCCATTGTTAATACGTCCCTAGCTAAAATATTCTAAGGCTACAAAACCCCGGAACGAAGATATTGTCGATGCGACAAAACACCTTTTGGGTAGTTACCATGGGTCATGTGTTTCGGGTTAGTGTTGTAACGTGGACTTTTTATAAACACGACTCAGGCCGCGTCTGAGCGCAAGCCCATTACTGAAAAATTGCCCGCTGGGTAAAGCAGGTGTTCGGGCGCCAGATGCCTAACGCATCACGTCTCTTCAGAATCTGTAAGTCCTATTCAAAACAAAACAAGAACGGCCGGCAGCAAAGTATTTGGTAGAAGGGCGGGGAAACGTTACGGCAAGCCGAGGTGGAGGGGAGAAGTAGGGGTTGGCAGCAACAAACTCAGGTTTCACATCAACTAATAAACGGGCAATTTATTCAAAGAAAAAAACTATGCGAATCTCCAGGGATTCAATGAATAACAAAACAAAAGATTCAGCAGATAATTAATTCAGCCCAAAGCTGAGGACTCGGAACAATACCAAAGAATCAAATTATTTCCCCGACAGGCCCGGGTTAACCAGTAAAATGAAATTAACGAGCCTCGGGAATAATTTTTAACACTAAGTTAACAAGGAAATAATAAAAATTAATATCCAAAGAAAACAATAATTTTACTAGGCCAAAGGCAAAATAATCGTTCACCACGAGGTGATAATATTCAAATTAAGTCCATACGGCAAACCAATATCTCACTAAACTATCTTACAAGGAATAATAATAACGGTGACCGCTACAAGGCGAGCGCGGCTCTCGAGAAGCGAGACCGGGCTCGGTGAAGAACGTAAACAAACGCTACAGCTCAATTTTGACTCTTCACGGCCCGTGAGGCGAACCGCTAAACCCTGTATTCGACTTATCCACTATTTCCCAGGAAATAATTTTACAGAAAAATCAACAATAATTCATACCGAGCCCTTCAAGGCAATAATTCTCAATGAATAAACTCTAATAACTCAAATAATAATCCCTACAAGACTCTGGCGCGTCTGACTTTCCGCTGAAAGCCACGAGGCGACGACAAAGACAAGTATGGCGAATCACGCCACGAAGCAAAACCCTCCGCCACTCTATACATTCGGCAATGGTCTCCGTCTAAGCTTTTTTCTCATCATAGTAATTTGCAAGACATGCCGAATGGTAGGTTATAATTCCGAAATTCAATTTTTCGAGAACAGTTACATAGAGTTAGCGCAGCATCTTGTACCCACGGAATTTGTTTGGTGATTCGATCGTCGTGATTTTGGAAGTGTGTTTTCTTGAATTTCAACTTGGGAGCGGTAGGCTGTTATTCCGAAAAAAGTGTTATGTGCTGACTATGAGTGCCATAATCTTAGATCTTGAATAATAATTCACAGCTAATATCCTGTTTTGCCGAGCTGCGGGTGGCCTTCGGGGCTGCCTGCAGTTTGGTGATATAAGTCAGGCATTCTCTTAAAGTATTTTTCTAGAGAAGTCAAAAATGCAGGAATAGTGGGGATGGCGAGGGTCCACCATGTCACGAACACTTGAGAATGGTTTCGAGTCACCCCTTCGAGCAGGTGGCTTAACGAATCTTCACCTATCATGGATTTTTTTTACTCCCACGTTCGAAAGCCCCACAGAAAGGGAGTAGGTTTGAAACAACAGTATAGAAATATGAATCACTAAATCGTCGTCAAGGCGAAAACTCGTCTTCGACTCATGCTACCTCGCCTCCGACTCATACTGCAAACTCCGCACTTGGTCTGAAAAAGCCAACTTTACGCCCTGGGTGCACGATATACTATTGCTCAGTATCTCATAAACTACAACATATCGGGACTGAGGCCAATATCATAGACCGCTAGTATGCATTGCAGCGTGCTCTGAAATTTCAAATTATTTGAAGTAACTCCTTTGGATTCTTCTGAATCTGAGATTTTTTTTGTCAATGTAGAAGTGAATGTATAGGGCATGTATGAATGTATATGATCGTGCCCAAAAAGTATCATGTTCTCTTTTTTGTTTAGAAAAACCTCAACCACCTCTACATTGCTCACTTCGAAACGAGTCCGATGCTGTAGAGGTGAACTGCGTACCTGGGTCGGACGGTGGCCTGTGCCAACATTTCCTGCTGGAGGTCCGAGGCGCCTCAATCTCTACAATGGGTCTCCATACACCCCAAAACGACCAAGGCGTCCCTGGAGAAACGCCGCCAATATATCAAGCGAGAAATCCAAGCCCCGTTTTTCAGGTGCACAGCCTGGAACCTGGACTTGAGTACACGATATCAGTTTACGCAGTGAATAACAAGGGCAGAAGCAGCCCTATACTTTTGGAGAACGTGCGAGTTTCTGGTTCTTTGGAAAAGGTGGATAGGTTCGGAATTATTATCGAGGGTTTGTCAAGTGCCATTACGCCGAACAGCACCGGCAACAACATCATCCTAGTCGCCGCGATTATCGGTGAGTCAGTCGATCGACGGTACAAACATGAGTGTGACTACCGCACTGACTAATAATAATACCGACAGTAAGAATTAAATCTTACAAAATGCCTACGCTATAGAAAATACACAATGAATAATGATTCCAGGTGTTTTGATTTCATGCTCCAACAGTCATATTTATTGGTAGAAACAAACTTCAACCGCACATTCATGGGAAGTAGCGTGTAACGGGGATGTCGGCTGAAACAGATTTGCTGATTTCGGCTACAGGAGACATCCCACGTCAAACCGGACGGGTTTCTGACCTCGAAGTTTCGGATTTAGGTCTCGATTTTTTCACAGATTCTACGGATCAAATATGATGTAATACGACAATATTTGAATACGCTCAAGATAGCGACACCACTCGGACAACGAACGGAATACACGACACACACACACCGACATACATACCGACACTTACTACGAATCTATCTTTCGGCACGACACAGAGCATAATCTGTGATTGCTCGAATAAATCATGTTCTAAGAGTTTTATCAAGCAAAACCATAGTCTCTCACATTACTACCCGCTGCAGAAGAAAGAACTCTCCAAGCACCTATAATTTTATCAGGTTATGGGCCCGGGAGTAAAATAATTAATACTCTAACAATAGAGACTACTATAAGGACAGTCACGTGTAAAATTTTGAGATTTGAACATGGCAAAGGCCACGCGGTTCGCTATAACGAGGTTAGACACCGAGAATTACTAAGTATGGAGATTCAAGTTGGAACTTTTGCTAATAAAGGAAGACTTTTGGGGACAACCAAGCTCAGATCTACCAACAGACTTGTCAGCAGCAGCAACGTGGGTAAAACAGGACAATAAGGCACGAGCAATTATGGAACTCCTCGTCGAATATTCGCAGCTAATTCACATACGTAGGGCAACAACAGCAACAACAGCGAAGCAAGTATGGGAATCATGAAAGAGTTACTACGAAAAGTCAACACTAACCAGTAAAGTGTATCTCTTGAGGCAAATCTGTAATCTAAAGTTATCAGAAACAGGAAATATGGAAAAACACGTCAATACGATGCGAGGCTTAGTATAAAAATTGACGGCACTAGGTGAAGAACTAATGGATCCTCTCATCATTGCGATGTTAGGAAGCAGCCTCCCAGAATCATACAGTACTCTGATAACCGCACTCGAGAGCCGATCCGATGATGAACTGACATTGCCAACCAAATTACAAGTGTATGTTCAGTTGCCTATCGCGGGCGCTTCAGATTCAATTTCCCTGGGTGTACAATAAGGTGCGACAACGGGAACGGTAAAAAAATTGAAGTGATGCTACATGATGTACTCTATGTTCCAGAACTAGAAGAAAGTTTGATTTCAGTAAACCGCTTAACGCAGAAAGGTCTCACAGTCAAGTTTAAAAACCATCATTGACTAATATCAAAAAATGGAACAAACATAATAATTGCAACGCTATCACAGCACCTGTACTAGTTGAACCCAGCGCCGGAAGCCATGGTGGCTAAGGTAAAGCAGCACACACCATACTGTTAGCACACTTGGCATAGGCGCCTCGCACACCGACATCCTGACGTCATTTAGCGAGTGAAGAAGGAAGAACTCGTCACCGGACTGGGGATAGGGGACTGCGGAATCATAGAGGTGCGCGAACACTGCATCAAAGGCAAACTGGTGAGAAAACCGTTTCCTAAAGAATCAACAACCAAAACGAAGTCAGTCTAGGAGCTAATACACACAGATGTTCGCGGACCACTACAGATAGGGACTCCAGGCAAAAAACGCTACCCAATGACGATGATCGACGATTACAGCGGATTTTCTACAATCTATTTTCTTGAACATAATTATCTGAGGCCGCAAAATACATCAGGGAATACATGTATATATACAATTTGTGGGAAGAAAATTCGACAAAAGGGTCAAAGTAATCAGATCAGACAATGGAAAGGAGTTCGTGAATAATCATCTGAATCAACCTTTTTCAGACGAAGGATTGCAGACACCACTGACAGCTTCTTACTCGCCACAACAAAACGGAGTAGCGGAGCGCAAGAATCGAACACTGATGGAGGTGGTGAGGTCGATGCTGTTCGACGCAAACATTAACGGCAAATACTGGGCAGAAGCGGCGAACACAGCAAATCACTTTCAGAACATCTTGCCGACAAGTGCTATCAAAGGGATACCATTCCAAGTATGGAACGACAGAAAGGCAGACGTCGAGAACTTGCGAATATTTGGCTGCAAAGGTTCCGTGCACATCGCTAAAGGAAAATGGAAGAAACTTGATCCAAAAGCCACGCTGCTTACGTTCGTTGGATACTTAACCGAGTCAAAAGCTTACCGAATGCTAAATGTATGGATAGACAAAATAACAATAAGCAGAGACGTAGATTTATAGAACCACTCGACAAGGAAGAAGAGCGTAAGGTAGATGTACCCAAACCAAAGATGAGGACTCAAAACACACTAAAAAAAAAGGAAGAAACAAGGAAGAAACGGAAATTGAAATCTGGCCTTTCACCAGGACAGATGGAAGAAGAGAACTACAAAGCGACGAAGAAGACGGAGAAGAGAATCCCTAACGATTCGAAGATGCCGAAACAGGTGATGAACAATCAATTATCACAACAGATAACTCTGGACTAACAGATCAGGACAAATCATACCAATACAGGGGAGCAGAGGAATTGTTTGCCGACGAAGCAGTACGCAGACCAGAACGACAAACAAAGTGGGTACCACCGGAAAGATATCAGAACGTTGCCGACATCGCAAAACTAGCGACCGAAGACGACAACGAACCGAAGACAAGAGACGAAGTCCTAGCAGGAGCAGAGAGGGAACAATGGATACAAGCAATGAACGAAGAGATCGACAATAAAACTTGGGAGTTAACCGAGCCACCAAACGGTCGGAAGGCTATCGGCTGCAACTGGGTATTCAAGAAGAAGAAGATACAAGAGGATGGAACCATACGTCACAAGGCGAGACTGGTAGTGCAGGGATTTAGTCAGAAGTTTGGGAAGGACTACGACGAAATCTTCGCGCCGGTAGTGAGACCAGAAACGTTTTGCCCGCTTTTGACAATCGCTGGAAAAAAAAGGAATGCACATCATCACTATGACCCAGCCTGAGGGTCACGAGCTACCAAGGAAAGAGCAGATGGCGTGCAAACTAATAAAAAGTATCTACAGATTAAAACAGGCAGCGCAGGTCTGGAATGAAAAATTGCACGAAATACTCGCCAAACGTGGATTCAAACGGAGCATCGCCGACCCCTGCTTATAAACAAAGCCATGCAACGAGACCACCATCAACAAACTTGATTCGAGCACTTGGAATAACAACTTCATCCCTACCGGACAACATCCCCCGACTCACCCCGAGTAACCAACTCGGAGACGATTATTAGTGCCCCACCATTTTTTTCTTTTTTTTTCGGAAAATTATCGTAATTCAAAATCTGGTTCGAAAACTCGATGGGTTCCAGGAGGGATGAAGACGTGATTTCGATTGGAGGATAATCGTGTTACGAATTATAATGAATTTCAGAAAAGAAAAAACACCTGGCGCACTAAGTATGGTGTCCGAGTTAGTTATTCGGGGTAAGTCAGGGGATGTGGTTCGGGAGGGATGAAAATTAGACTTGGGTTACTAAAATCGAGAATTGATTGAGAAGTATGAATTAAAAAAAAGTAATTCGTGTACGTAATAACTGTAATATCAGAGTTGTGTACTCGGGGCCCCACTAGGCACATATCCAGGGCCGTATCTAGGCTCAGAAATATTCTCAGCAACTTCCGTGCACCTGAACGTTTGGAACGTAACCACCATTAATATTTGAATTTTCTCCAATCTTTTATAGCATCGGTGATTATTAACGGGGCACTCTTGGCAATACTTTAGGTACAAAACATGACGTTTGCCTTTTCCCGCAAAAAAAAAAAACTAGAGTTGAAAGAATTATTGGTAAAGAGGAAATGTTACCAGGGACTCGCAAGATTATTTCAAATAAATTCTACTAATAAAATACATGCATATTCAAAATCGAAAAATCGTCTGATGATTTGAATACCGATTGAAATATCGATTCATTGGGATGTATGAGCGTTGAATCGTATTTCAAATAACTCAAAAAATCGGCGGGTGTACAACGTCCAAGTTAAGGCGACTTCAAACACTCTCTTCGAACATCAATCATTTTTCCGCCATGCGGATTTTCATCCGACATCTCATTTTTATCAACATCCAGAAATCTCGAATGTCCATGTCCATGTGTGAAGAGCAAGGGTTCTCCGATGTGCTTACTCGATAAGGCCAATGGAGTCGTCGACTAGGGAAAAAACCTACCTGATAACTCTGGGTATCGGAAAAAGTTGATGAAAATCGAAAAAAATTATAATTTACTGAAATTCGGAAACTTTAATGACGGACACTGCCCAAGGACACTCATTAACTATCCCAGAATAATTATTGAAACGAAAAACACAAACTAAGCACATGTCAAAACCCGACCTACTAGTGCCAAGTTTCAATGCGATATTTATCCCAGTGTTGCCGTATATTAAACTTAACGTTATGTTCATGCAATAATTCTGTACGGTATGGATGTCATGTATTACTGACGCAAATAAATCCTCCCACAGAATTCTAAAACCTGACATTGAGTTCTAACCGCAGAGGTGAGCTCTTTAGCGAGGGCAAATTCCCAGGAATATTTAATCACATCGAGCCACAGGATCATCGATGTATCAGTATCACGTAGTTTTCACACAAGCCCTGTAATAATTCTGACACTCCGATCTAACTCAAACGTCATTTCACGAAATATGAGCGATAACTATGCCTTCACAATTTATTCAATAAATTCGTCACCCAATATAGAAAGAATGGCAAAGTCATTCAACCTCAACGATGCAGCACCATCGAGCACACCTATGGATCCAGGATACAACAAATCAGTTCACGACGGAGAAGAGATGGAGCACGAAGACTACCAGAGCTTAATAGGAGCCTCACTTTACGTAGCCGTGAACACGAGGCCTGATATCGCAGCCAGCGTACCGACAACTATAGACTGGACAGAAGCTAAGCGGATCGTCAGATGTATCAAGGGTACGAAACACTTAAAATTGCAGCTTGGTGAATCAAAATCAAGCAAGCTGCACAGGTACGCTGATGAGAACTGGGCAGAAGACAGGAGATATAGGAAATTAAACAGCGGTTTTCTGTTTTGATTCACCGGAGGCACTATAGCTTGGAGCTGCAGGAAGCAATCGTGTATTGCTTTATCGAGTACCTCGGCAGAATACGTAGCACTGGCAGAAGCCTGCCAAGAGGTAACCTTGATACGAAGACTGCTGAAGGATTTCAACAAAGAACAAGATGGACCAACAACGATATATGAAGACAACCTGAGCTGTTCAAATCAATTCACAAACAAAAAACATAGCAATCGGACTATACACATCGATACGAAATATCACTACACACGAGAAGCTGTTGAAAACGGTATAGTCAAACTGGAATATTGTCCAACCGAAACCATGATCGCAGACATACTGACGAAACCACTGGGGGTGACGAAACGAAGGCAACTCCGGGATCTTTGTCAACTAGTTGAGGAGTAACGAAGGGAATATTGTCGAGGGGGGGTGTTGTAACACGACACCACTCGGACAACGAACGAAACACACGACACACACACACCGACAGACATACCGACACTCACTACAAAATCTATCTTCCGACACGACACAAAGCATAATCTGTAATTGCTCAAATAAATCATGTTCCAAGAGTTTATGAAGCGAAACTCAAGTCTCACATTACTACCCGCTGCAGAAAATAAAACCTCTCCAAGCACCTATAATTTTATCAAAATAAATACATCAAACAATTTTCATTAAAAATCGAAAGTACGCTATCCTTCAATAGCCTATATCTCCGGTTCTATTCGGCCTACTGACTTTGTCAAACATGCATTTTGAAGCTCTTATATGCTACTCTCATTATACATTCATTTCATTCTGCGGTAACGCAGAATTTCAGTTGTTATGAACAAATATATTATTCAAACGTGGTTTTCAAGGGAAGACCCACGACTCAAAATTCCGAAAAAATATCAGCGTATTACATAATCAATTCTCGACAAAACTGTGAAGTTAAATTTATGGAGACTTGATGGACTCCATTTTGAAACGATTCATTTATAAGCGACGGCGCGCGTTGCCGCTCAGAGACCTAGCTCGGGTACGTGTAACTATCCCGGGTAACAATTTATATGGGTTTCGGAGGTAAAAAGCCATATGGCATTTGGAAGGTAATGGCATCGGCGAGCTATACGGTCATGCAATGCAAGCTCACTGTTTGATTACTACGTAATTTCTATGTAGGCTGCTTACACAGCCTTGATCTCGAAGCTCCATGTAGGATCACTAAGTAATTACTAGGTAGCTGCTACATAAGAATCCCACATCGAGTAAACGTATGCGATCCAGATCAACTGCACACATGGCCACTACCTAGTATTAACATAGATGTGCTACATAGTCCACCGTGTCTGGGTGCCTCATGCAATATTGTCGCCTGATCAAGTCGCTACATCGACCATCGTGATTCTACATAGGCTTCACCCAGGCTGCCTGGTGAGGTGCCATGTGATGACGCCACGAGGGGCGAAGGCAAAAACTGCGAAGCACTCACATCCAGCCCCGCCGTTTCTATTCGCGGTAATTCTATGTGGTATGGCCACTGACGTGCCACGTGGAAGTGCCCTCGGATTTCCATGTAAAACATTGCATTGCCTGCGCTTCTGGTCTCGACGTGCTGCCTACATGGGTTTATTAGGTGGGTCGCGTCCGGTTGCCATACGTAGAATAACCATGTCGCGCCGCACGAAACACTGCATCCTGGCTCCGTGCAGGTTTGACCCAGGATGTAAAATGTCATATCCGGATGCCACGAAGCGCAAAAAGAAGATCGCCAACTGTATGATGGGGTTTCCTTGTTGTGATTGTAACAAGCAGAGCAAGTCACAGCATATTTATATGGGTTCATCCCGTATAAAGATACAGAAGTATACCGAAGGTTTATATAGTGACTAGGGGGGCTTCGCGCGCGAAGAAGAAATTGAAAATTCTGTATGGAATGAAAAAGTGTGATCTCGGTTATAGTGGTTTCGCGCGAAAGGTTTCTGCACGGATTACTGGGAGATTGGGATCCCATGATTCATATACTAAGTGTGAGTGGTTTTTTACAGTTTTTAACAGTTTTCTGTATCATGACTTGACATGTCCTGACATGACCTGTTATGACCTGACATGACCCGACATGACCTGTTACGCCTGACATGAGGTTTCTGCAAGGATTACTGAAAGATTGGGATCCCATGATTCATATACTAATTGTGAGTGGTTTTTTACCGTTTTTAACAGTCCTGTCCTGACATGACTTGTTGTGACCTGACATGTCCTGTTATGACCTGACACGTCCTGACATGACCTGTTATGACGACTTCGGTTCGGTTCTTTCCGGAAGACTTCGGGTCTTTCCGGAAGACTTCGGGTCTTTCCGGAAGACTTCGGGTATTTCCGGAAGACTTCGGGTATTTCCGGAAGACTTCGGATCTTTTCGGAAGACTTCGGGTATTTCCGGAAGACTTCGGGTGTTCGTGGGGGATTCTGGGTAATATTCTGGGTTAGGTTATGTTGGGTAGTTGAGTAATGTTTAGGGTATTTTTTGTTTAGAATAGTGGTAGCACTGGCTAGCCTTAACGCAGCGCGGTACAAGCCGCTCGGCGTCCGTTAGAGTTAAGATGGCGTCACCTAGGGCACGCACAGCTTTGTAACGCGTCCCGATAATTATTAAAATAAACAACGAAAAAACGTATCCCAAGAGTAAAGGAACGATGAAGTGCGTTATTTCGACGCCATACACAACAGGTTAGGTTAGGTTAGGTTAGGAACACTTTGGACAGGGGAACGGCGGAACGGGGAATCTTGACACATGGTGGGATCACATTGGGTTCAGAGGAATTCTTGACACCTACGGGGTTCACATGGGGGTTCCGAGGGGTTCTCGAGAGGAGGAGGAGGGGGGGGGGGGGGGGGGCCGCTGGAGAGTGCCGTGGGGGGGGGAGGGAAGGTGAAGGGAGTCTGGGTAATATCTGGGGTTTTCCCGGAAGTCGTGGGTGATTCTGGGAATTCTGGGTAATCCGTGGGAATTCTGGGTAATCCGTGGGAATTCTGGGCAATCCGTGGGAATTCGAGGTGGGTGGTCCTCGATTCCTGAAACAGCGGCGGCGGCGGCGGCGGCGGCAGCGGCGATATATCTTTATAATATAGGACGAGTAATTTAGGTTAGGTTAGGTTAGGTTAGGTTAGGTTTCGAGGCTAGTGCTCCTGCCGAAGGGCAACGAACAACTGAGCTTCAGGCCGCTATGCCTGCTAAACGCTATGGCGAAGACGTTTGAGAAGATCGTGGCGACAAGACTAGAGAGGCACATGGACGAAAACGCGGGGATAAGCGGGAACCAGTACGGGTTCAGAAAGGGAAAAACCACGACGGACGCTATACTCGACTTCCAAGCGAAGGTTGAAGAAAGCACAAGACGCGGCCAAAAGTGCGTAGCGGTCGCGCTGGATATAAAAAACGCGTTTAACACGGCGAGCTGGCCACGGATAGCAGCAGCACTCAGAGCAAAGGGCACCCCGGGGTACCTGCAGAAGGTAATCGAGAATTATCTGACAAACAGACGGATCTACTACGAAACGCAGGAGTACCGCAGGGCTCGGTACTCGGTCCCCTCCTCTGGAACGTAATGTTTAACGGGGTCCCGGAAACCCAATTGCCCGCGGGAGCGACGACAATATGCTACGCCGATGATACCATCATAATAGCGGCAGGCAAGGACACGAGAGAGGCCAGAGACAAAGCCGAGACCGCGGCAGAGAGAGTCATAGCATGGATGGAGGGCGCGGAACTGGAAGTAGCGAGGCATAAAACGGAAGCAATCGCATTCGGAAGAGGGAGGATGCAGGGAGACGTCGAACGCGAGGGAATCGTGATAGGCGAAACGAGGGTAGCGTGGAGCACCAGCATCAAATACCTAGGAGTGAAGATAGACAGGAGGTTCAGCTACAACGGGCACGTGGCGCACGCGACAGAGAGGGCAAGAAACGTGACTTGCAGGCTCGCGCGCATAATGCCGAACGTCGGAGGGCCCAGACAAGCAAGGAGGAGACTGCTGGGCAGGGTATCCGAATCGATTATACTGTACGCGGCGCCGGTCTGGGCCGGGGCAACGACAGCAACAGCAAAAGGCAGAATAACAATCGACGCAGCACAAAGGCATGCCACAAGACAGGAGATATGCGCCTATAGGACGATCTCGGGCGAGGCAGCAGCGGTGATAGCGGGCACCCCACCTATGCACCTGCTGGCAGATGAAAGGGCCCGGATCTGGAGAAGAAGGGGAGAAGCGGCGGACCACCCGGACGCGAGACGGATCATGACACGCGCGAAAGCCGAGGAACGGCACAGGAACATGAACATATGGCAAACCGAATGGAATGACACGAACAAGGGCGCATGGACGAAAAAAATGATACCGGACGTAATAAAATGGAGCAAGAGGAAGGGGGAAGTAACCTTCCAACTAACCCAGGCGTTAAGCGGGCACGGGTGCTTTAACAAGTACCTCCATAGGTTCGGCAAGCGAAGGAACCCCAGGTGCCACCACTGCGGGCGGACCGACGATGCAGAGCACGCAATATTCGAGTGCGACGAGGGGGGGGATATCAGAGACAACCCCCTGCGAGACAAGGAGGGAAACCCACTCCGTCCAACCACCACGGTGGACGCGATGCTACAAGATAAGGCCTCATGGAACAGGATTAAAGGCGCCATAGAAACCATAATAAGGAGAAAGGAAGAAACGGAGCGGAGGCTTGAAGCCAGACCGCAAAGACGGATGGACTAAACCACAAACCAAACCACACACAAGACACAGTAGGAAGAACAACAAATAACAACAACACCGCACAGAACAAAACACACGGAAGGAAAGGAGAGAGGGCGGCAAGCGAGCAGCCAGAAAGACAACAGATAGAGAGACCAAGAGACAGAAAGACCAAGAAATAGAAAGACCAAGAGATAGAAAGACCAAGAGACAGAAAGACAGATAGAAAAAACCCTACTGACCTAACCACAACGCCCCCCGGAAGGCAGCCCATCATGCTCCCCTGAGAAAGCTCGCCGACCGGGGGTCGCCGCCATAGCCCGTCCCAAGCCGGTGTTGCGAAAGGCAGAGGGGCCTAGCCTGCCTAACCTTTACACCCCCCCCAACTCCCTGCAAAGTGCGGCCGACGGAAGAAATGCCGACAAGGTGATACCCGGGCCGCACACTGGGTGCACTCCAAGCCCAGTGGGAGTTGGTCGAAAAAAAAAAAAAGGGAGGCTGGGCCCCTCTGCCTTTCGCAACACCGGCTTGGGACGGGCTATGGCGGCGACCCCCGGTCGGCGAGCTTTCTCAGGGGAACATGATGGGCTGCCTTCCGGGGGGCGTTGTGGTTAGGTCAGGAGTTCTGTCTTTCTGTCTGTTTCTTTATGCTTTCTATCCTTCTTTATTTCTTGCTTGTCGCTTGCTGTCCGTTGTCTCGGTCTGTCGCCCGTTTCTTCGTTCTGCTCCGTGCTTTGGCCGTTTGTTTCTCTGCTTTGTGCTCGTTCTCCTCGTTTTCTTCGTTGTTTGTTTCTTGTGATCGGTAGTGTCACTGCTCCTCATCGCGCCTGCGTCTGGTCTCGTGCCTGCGCTCCGTGTCCTCTTTTCGCCTGATTATGCTCTCTAAGGCGCCCTTTATCCTGTTCCAGGATGCTTTGCCCCTCAGCATCTCGTCCACTATTGTGTTCGGGCCGAGTGGGTTCCCCCTGGAGTCTCTCATGAGGTTGTCCCGGATGTCTTCTCCTTCGCTGCATTCAAAGATTGCGTGTTGCGCGTCATCTTTCCGCCCGCAGTGGTGGCACCTTGGGTTGGGCCGTTTCCCGAACCTTTGCAGGTATGCATTGAAGCACCCGTGCCCGCTCAGTGCTTGTGTTAGTTGGAAGGAAACCTCCCCTTTCTTCTTGCACCATTTTTTGAGGTCTGGTATCGTTTTCCTCGTCCATTCCCCATTAGTCGTGTTGTTCCACTCGATTTGCCATGTGTTCATGGTCCTTTCCCGTTCTTCGGCTTTTGCGCGCATCATAAGCCATCTCGCGTCCGGGTGGTCTGCCGTTTCCCTCCTTCTTCTCCATATCCGGTCCCTTTCATCCGCCAGCAGGTGCATGGGTGGCGTACCCGCTATCACCGCTGCCGCCTCGCCCGAGATTGTTCTGTATGCGCATGTCTCTTGCCTTGTCGCGTGCCTCTGCGCCGCGTCGATCGTTCGTTTGCCTTTTGCGGTCGCTGTCGTTGCTGCTGCCCATACCGGTGCAGCATACAACATAATTGACTCGGATACCCTACCCAGTAGTTTCCTCCTTGCCTGCCTGGGCCCTCCGACGTTCGGCATTATGCGCGCGAGTCTGTCTGTGACATTTTTCGCCCTCTCTGTCGCGTATGCCACGTGCCCACGGTAGCTGAACCCCCTGTCTATTTTCACTCCCAGGTATTTTATGCTGGTGCTCCATGCTACCCTCGTTCCGCCTATTACGATTCCCTCGCGTTCGATGTCCCCCTGCAGCTTTCTTCCTCCAAACGCGATCGCCTCTGTTTTGTGTCTCGCGACTTCCAACTCGGCGCCCTCTATCCATGCGATAACTCTCTCTGCCGCGGTTACGGCTTTATCCCTGGCCTCTCTTGT
>JAFFZH010012019.1:4785-16315 GCA_018420115.1 Euura saliciscinereae
ATTCCCAGCAAGCAACTGAGCACTCTGAATTGCATTGCTCATCATCTGAATGTTTGATTGCTGTATACTATTCCCAGCAAGCAACTGAGCACTCTGAATTGCATTGTTCATCATCTGAATGTTTGATTGCTGAATACTTTTCGCAGCAAGCAACTGAGGACTCTGAATGGCATTGTTCATCATCTGAATGTTTGATTGCTGAATACTACTCCCAGCAAGCAACTAAGCACTCTGAATTGCATTGTTCATCATCTCAATGTTTGATTGCTGAATATTTGTTTTCGTCCTACCCCCCTTGAAAACGCGTCTTTTCATACATGCGAAGCGGGTGGAATCTGAGTTATTGTGACCGCTCGGCGAGCGGGCGCACATTTCCATTACAGCCAGCTTCGAGCGGGCGGAAAGTATGAAAAGGCGTGGTTTCAAGGGGTGGGGACGAAAAGTATCGTGTGCACCACGGGCGGAAGGCGAGTTTCACTCGTGCGACGGCCGCCCGAGCGTAAGCCGCACTCGTAAAATCGCCTTCTTTCCGCCCTTGATACACAATATACTATTCTGCAGCTGTATGTCTCGAATGGTTTTTTTTAGGGTCATGAGGTAAACCTCCAGCAATCTCTGACGGAGCATTGCTGCTCCCACCTTGATCTCTTAATTGTAGATCATCTCTTATGATCTCAGTCCCAACATCTGAATTTTGTGTTGTTGTGGTTGTTGCTGTGGAAATATAACATCCTAATTATCTGGCTTTTTGCATAATAAACTTCAGATCTGACCTTCTAACCTCTGAATTCAAAAGCTTCTCTGAACCTCTAATTTTTAAGCATTTTGTTTCAAACTCTGCAATTATTTCCCAGCGCCTCTGAACTCTTCAATAAATAATACATGGTTGATGAAATTTTGGATTCTCATTTTGTTCATTTTGCTGAGTGAGTGATACTGATCTCCGCTCCATTCCGAGTCCTCATGTACTCTGCGAATTCTCGGTTTATGTCGTCGTTGTTTTGTTGATCAGTATCTCCATCATTGTTATCAACCATCTGTTCCAGGATTTGAGATTCTCAATTAGTTTATATATGTATATGTATGTTTTTCTTTCATCTGAATATCATCTCTCCTTGATTGAAACGGACACAGTTTTTGTTCTCCTTTCAATACCAGATAATTTTTACTAAATGAGTAGTGCTCATGCTTCCAGCCCAAACGGACGTACTACGATCCGCCTAAGATAGAAACGAGAAATCGGATTCTCCTGCAGCGCAGACCACACATGCACACCACTCGCCGATGTTCGACTCCACGCGTTACAATGAGAATCGGTTGGGTTTGGGTTTGGGTGCACCAACTACACCGCACAGCTAGTTTCGTCTGCGCACCGACCCCAGAACATAAGTATTCTCTATCCAACTTGCATCAAAACTATACAAGTTCGTCTGAATTTTATTTTCTTCTCTTTTTTTCAGCAAACATCTGAATTTTATCCGATAATTTACAACCACAACATAGCCTCTTTTGACGGATCTTTTTTCTTCATTTTATTTTATTATTTTTTTTCAATTTTCTTTCCTTCATTATTATTCTCTCTTTTTTCTTTTTTTTTTTTTTTTATTATTGACTTCCTCTGAGTTTTATTCTTGAAAGGAAATTCGTAGTTTGGTCAGTTTCAATTCATATGATGCGGCAACAACCGCGGGCATCCCCCTTTGTTTGCATTCACGCAAGAGAGCTACGTGGTATGCATGGGACTGAAGAGGGACCCACGAAACACATGCCGGCCCGGGCTGCACACGGTTATCTCTAGACTCCCTCTCCCCGCGCACATGCATGATGCCCGATCGCCGGTCGCGAGACGTCAACCGTTGGATGACTCAACGCGCACCGGCGACCCAGGCCACGGTCTGCCTGACAAAGGAATCGCTGCACACTTGACGAACTTCGCTCAAGTGCACCACGAATACCTCGCCTACACACACACGCACGAGAGGAAGAAAGCAACCAAGCAAGCACAGCCCCACGCCATTACAGTTTCTCGAGACAAAGCTGAGCATCTGAATTTTTTCATCTGAATTTTTCGCTGGTACAACTTTTGTATCCAGAGTCTCAGCAATCAAACTTGAGTACACTTCTGAATTTTTGATTTGTACTTACGGTTATATAATTCTTTTTCTCACACCTGACGCCGGTACTCGCAAACTGCCTCCGTGGCTCAGAACCACGGACTGCTACCATATAGGATTTAGGATATCTCATGTACTATATCGAGGAGGCAGTTTGGGTGTTAGATAAATGAATTACACACTTGATTCTTCTTCTTAAACTCTGAATTCCTTATTAGCCACGTTTGCGCTTGACGAATCGGTCACACAATACCGAGCAGCAAGCCGACTCACTCAGAAGGTACTAGCTAGCGCGTGTGTGCCGTGTGCGCGTCGCTCCTTGCGCACAAGCGCTGTTTTAAATCGGCAAAGCTGATACGTATATTCATATATACCTTACAGCGTTAAAGAGGGTTTGATTTTTTAGGCACTCCCTAAGTATATGAAATATACTAGGGAGAAGCCTTATGTGTTTGCCATCCTACAAAATTCTGTGTTGAATGCTATATTAAATACCTATTTCTAATGATAAAACAGAAGAATAAAACAATCTGTGATTGAATAGAGTAATTTATGTGGTAAATATGCCCAGCTATGAAGCCTTATGTGTTTGCCATCCTATGAAATTCCTGTCCGGAGCTATATCTTCTCAACCGCATGAGCTATCCGGGTCGTCAAGGGCTCATTTGTTAGCTAGCGAGAAGCTCCATTAGCACAAAGGAAAAAAACTCGATTTTTGATTTCAACAATAGGTATCTCTGGGCTTTTGTCAGATTTCATGTCCGTCCGGAGCTATATCTCTTGAATCGCATGACCTAACAGGGTCGTCAAGCACTCATTTGTTAACTAGCGAGGAGCTCTATTAGCACAGAGGGAAAAAACCCCAACTTTTAACATCCACAATAGGTATTTCTGGGTTCTTGTCAGATTTCATGTCTGTCCGGAGATATATCTCCTGAACCGCATGACCTAATCCTGCTTCGGCACTAGTCGTAGATGATGGAAACTGAAGACTTGGATGAAATACAGTCTGTCGTAGAGTACATATACCAAAATCTTGCTTCGACACTAATTGTTGATGATGAAAACTGAAGACTT
The DNA here is from genome assembly GCA_018420115.1 of Euura saliciscinereae. NCBI lineage: Eukaryota > Metazoa > Arthropoda > Insecta > Hymenoptera > Tenthredinidae > Euura > Euura saliciscinereae. The sequence continues at coordinate 7,977 of JAFFZH010012019.1, forward strand.
GGATGAAATACAGTCTGCGATAGAGTAAATATACCAATTTCTCACTTCGACACTAGATTCAGATTATGAAAACCAAAGACTTGCGTGTGATACAGTCTCCAATAAAGTGGATGTACCATACACTCACTTCGACACCGTTTGTAGATTATAAAAAAATCATACAGTACTGCATACGCTCAATTAGCCTTGCACTTTCATATTCAGTGATTTTTGACCGTTATGTAACAAATCCGGTAAAACATAAACGTGAAATAATGAAAAAAACAAGAAAAAAAATTATATCTTGAACACGAGGAAAAGTAGGGGGTGCCTCCTGCAAGAACACGTAGCCAGTGTAGCGTTCTTGCTACACTGCCTAAGGCTGATTTTTATATACGAAATGAACCTCTCTACACCCTCCAAAACATCCGTGGAAGTTCCAGACGGTGGAAGTTAGAGGTTTTAAGTGGCCGCTAAATTTCGACTCGGGATCATATGTATAGTTGAAACCGCGTAATATTAGCAGTAAAGTGATTGAAGTTGGTAAATAATCTATACTAATATATAAAACCGTTCTTACGTTTGTTTGTTTGTTACCGATAAACTTGAGAACCAGTGGACCGATTGACATGAAACTTGCACCAAATTGTTCCTTAGGTCTGCACTTGAAATATAGGCTACATAAGTTATGCAAAAGTGGTCCGATTGGTTAACAAAGTGGTCTATATATGATAAATATGTTGCCTTTTGACATGGAGCGTACACTATGCGCTTGGAACTTCTGACCGCCACCGCGAGATAGCGAGCGTTCCCTAGCCTACCTTACCATCGCAGCCAAACACTCTAAGCAGCGCACTGTTCCATACAATATCACGTAATATTCGGACAGTCTCTTGCAAATACATTCACCAGATGGCTTTTGTCTCTCGCGATTGAATTGCACTCATTCGAGTATATAGTCTCGATAGGAAGGGTGGGAATTTGGAAAAATATCACGTTGTGGCGGTAGATCAATATTTATCATTTGAGAATATCGCTATACGCCATTATTAAAACCTACAGTTGAGTTTTAAGTATGTCGAATATTTTGAGCCAGTGAAATGATCTTTTGGACAGTCCGGCTAAAACCACCTCCTCAGTCCGTCTCTCCCCTTCTTCTCACTCAGCCTGACTCCCTTATATCTTCTGCCCAGTTCTTTCATCAACATTCCCACCACTTACTCGCGACTACTTCATAAACGGGTGAAGCGAGCGTGGTGGTGGGGGGGGGGGAGTCACAGATACGGATCACGTAATAACTAATCCGATAACTTTTGTAATTATGGATTAATGAGCACAGTTTTTCTTTTTCTTCTGTGCTTTTCTACCCTACCTGAAGTGAGGCGCGGAGTGCCGAATACCCCCGAAGCGAGCGAAGCGAGCGAGGGGCGGGGTTGGCGTGCGAAGCGCGTAGGGGCAGAGCCCCTAGTATAGGTATACGAATGTCGGAAAAGTAGAATTTTCTCCAAAACGCGGAATTTGATCAAATTAGGCTCAATCGACGCGGCTTTACTCAACTTAGAATTAAATGGATTATGGCTTTGATCGATTCAGTACTTTTTAAATGATTTAAATAACAAAATGCTGAAAAATTCAATGAATATGACGATATCTTGAGAACGGATCAACGGAATCGAATGAAATCGTTGATCACATATTTGAAGTCAGTTTGACAGAATTTTTATTTGGTGTATTCAATATGCTGCAAAAATGAAAAACATTTGGATTTCGATGAAAATTGATACTCCAACAGTTTTTGGGTCACTAATCACTGATGTGAAGTCAGATTTGCAAAATTCAAAATAGCGTATCAAACTCGCTGGCAAAAATACTAAAAACATTCAAAATTTGCTGAAAATTGATACTTCTGGAATGGAAGATTTTTTGAACCCCCATCAAAAATATGAGGTCAGGTTTAAAAAATTCAAAATAGCTAGAAACAAAATGAATAAAGGGAAAATCAAAGGCTAGCTCACCCAAACCCGCTTGTTTTTAGGCAAACTGGCTGTTTGAGATATTGACCCTAATTTAAAAATTCGGAAACATGACTTGACCATTCTGTCGAACATATTCGATGTTTCGTTTTTAGGAATGCAAAATATCTTGAGATAATTTACCCAAATGAATGAGCCTTACAATAAATACCCATTCTGGTAAAACATTCAATCGATTTCGTGGGCACATCGGAAATGCTGTATTAAATGCATCGTCGTTTTCGAGATCGTTTTAAAATTCGTACTTGAAAAATATGCGAATATCGGTAGTTCTGGGGTTTGGAATTTTGGAATTTTGACTGACACCACTGAATTATCAACGTAGTACATGCAGTAGTTCTGGGTTGTGATAAATGCTCCGACGAGGCTTGTCGATCGCGGTCTCACAACGAAAAAAAGTACCTACCAGGAATTTCACCTGCCCCGTTATGGATACACTTATACCTGCTATTGATGGCTGATTCTGGATTCCTAAACTCCTAAGCTTTTCAGATATCACGTTATTTTGGTGTTACTCGTGTTGTCTGTAGGATGCCAAATGAAAGTGATGGGGGGTGAAAAGTATTGCCGACTGTATATTTGTAATTTAGAAATCTAGAAAGCAAGGACGGAAATTCGAAGAAACAAACAAACGCACACGCGACCAAGATGGCGGATGTGCAACGAACCTGCTAGGCTGGCGGGCTGGAACCAAGCTTGGTATAAGCTGGGGGTAATTGCGCGGTAGTAACTACTGGACGCCCCTCCCCCAAGAGGCGACACGATAGCCGACTACGTGCATGTTCGGGAAAGGATCGCTACTGGAATTCGCCGAAAGTGAAGGTTCAATGCCGTCAATAGTCATAAATTAAATCATTAATCAGTAGGAGACTGGTTTTCATTCGACGTTTGTGGAATTGTATAAAGAACGTATAATGAACACCATAAGTGATTTTCAACAAGATCGCTTACAATTTTTTTCATCTTGCACATCCAACTTGAGTGTTGAAACCTTATCTGAGTGTCAACGTTCGAATTCGAAGTTCATTGGAAAACATTCGAGAGTTCGCGACGAAGCTATGGATTCATTATTTAAAACATGAAGGTGAGATAAGATTCTGAGAAAATAATTACGTTCTAATTGACTTCTTAATAAAATTAAGTTTTAAGTTGTATACTATTTATTTTAAGTGAAATTTGATTAAGTGAATAAATTTTTAATTTTCAATCTTGTACATTGAATAGATGAATCAATGTTAAATTTAACTATCCATTTATCCATATTATCCATACTTCCATTTAATTATCTTTATTTTAAATAATTAGATTTAATTTATAAGATGGATTAATACTTTTCGGGAAATAATAAAAGGAATCCATGAGCGTTATATAAATATTAAATTTCTCATGACATTATTGTTAATAAATTATAAATTTCAAATTTCTTATTTTATTGATTAAAGATAATTCTAGAAAGTTTTAAAATTTATGTAAAATTTTTCTGTCGAACAATTCCAGAGAAATAGAAATAGAAAACTCGCTGATCGAATTCGATAGTAGCTGAAAAGACCTCGAATATACAACACTGGATTAAAATGTCTTAGATAGTGAAAACAAACATGAATTGGACTCCATTCGTAATATGAAAATGATAGGTATGAGTTATATCCATACACGAAATGAGAGGCTCAAAATCGTGTGTATCCTCTCATAAATGAACTGTGCATGACGCTTCAATATCGAAAATCTTTATGCGCGAGTTATTTAACTCGCATAATTGAAGAATCTTGATATCCGTTATGATTGACTCCCGGGTTTTGGGTGAGTTTTTCGTGAGTTTTGGTTTTTTTGAGGAGTTTTAAACAGGTGTCATATTTCGAGCGTATAGAGCACGCAATGTCAGCAGTGCTACATATGTCACGAGAATGAAGTGCATGGTAAGATGCGGAAAACGCTCACATGCATTGTAAAGCGAACAAAACGTTGGCACATCGTCAGTTCTTCGGTTATGCGTTCCCACAGCTGGCCACTTTTGTACGATTACGATTTTGACTCAGGAGGTTTCTACCTACCGGGTGTCCCATTTTAAATTATGGACGCAAATATTTCGAAAACGGTTCACTTTATCGGAATATATTTGAGACAAAAGTTGTAGGGTTACGAGGGGGACACCAGGTCATGAAATCGGTTCGAGGCTAGGTGGCGCCACTTTCGAGAAATTTGAGTGACGGTCGTTTTCTTAAATGGAAGTCGCGTTTATGCTCCCTACAAAAGTTGTAGCTGGTTTTGAAATAAACAAAATGAGCATAAATGTATGGTCCTACCTCTTACGACTACGTAGTTACGGCGCTTCAAAGTTCGAAGTCGAACAAGTACCGACTAACGCACGCAGAGGGTGGGAGATCAGATTAGTAGACTAATCGCAGGATAAATTGTACGCGTGTTCATATCCGTGGGCCTCACAGAAGGTGTTCGATGTGGCCGCCATTTTGCTGCAGGCATAAACGAACACGTCTTTCAAAATTCCTGACTGTTGCTTGCAGAACTTGCTCGGGGATACGTCTGCAAGCATTTTCGATACGATTTATCATATCCTCTCGCGTTTTTGGGGGTTCACGATACACCACATCTCTGATGTAGCCCCACAAAAAGAAATCCGGCGAGGTAAGATCAGGGGATCTGGCAGGCCATGCAACCGGACCATTTCGACCAATCCAACGACGTGGGAAAACGTTGTCGAGATGATTTCGCACAACTCGAGCCCAATGTGGCGGTGCACCATCCTGCTGAAACCACATTCTCTGCCTCACGTTTAAGTTTACGTTTTCCAGCAGCTGCGGCAACCGTAATCGGAGAAACCTCAAATATCTAGGCCCGTTAAGGGGCCCTTGTAAAAAAACATAAGGGCCAATAACATGTCCGCTGTAAAGGCCACACCACACGTTGATGGACCATCGGTGTTGATGGTCAAGCTCACGTATCCACCGTGGATTTTCAGCGGACCAATAATGGCAATTGTGGCGGTTTACTTCACCGTTGTTATGGAATGTTGCTTCATCACTGAAAAGAACGTGGTCGAAAAAATCTGGCTGGTCCCTACTTTGTTGTACCGCCCACTCGCAGAATGCAACTCGGTGTGCATAGGTTGTCCAATGCCATAGGTTGTCCAATGCCTGCACCAGCATAATGTGGTATGGCCGATATCGCACAGATCGAAGAATTCGATGTGCGGTTGATCGAGGCACTCCCAACTCGCGTTGGATTTGCCGAAGGCTGATTCGGGGATCATTGTGGACCGTCGCCAACACAGCAATCGCACGAGCATCGATCTCATTGACATTCGTGCGATTCCGTCTCCTCCGTTGACGCCGCAATCGTCCCTGACGAACTCTTCGTTCGATCAGTCTAATCGTCATATCAGTTGGATGGATTCTGAACGGAAAGCGTTGAGCATAGGTCCGTGCTGCTCTTGCTGAGTTTCCTCGAGATTCTCCAAGAATCAAAAGAATGTCGACAATCTCATTTGGTGAATAATCAGGCATGTCGAAAATTTACTGGACAGTACAGGAATGCTGACTAACGTAAGCAGAGCCTAGACTCTCAGAGCGTCAACAGAATCCAAATCCGAAATGAGCAAATTTGTTCAGTTGTTTACAGTTGCTAGAGGTCATGCGATACATCGGCGTCTATCAAGCATCTGTCCGACTTCGAACTTTGAAGCGCCGTAACTACGTAGTCGTCAGAGGTAGGACCATAAATTTTTGCTCATTTTGTTTATTTCGAAACCAGCTACAACTTTTGTAGGGAGCAAAAACGCGACCACCATTTAAGAAAACGACCGTCACTCAAATTTCTCGAAAGTGGTGCCACCTAGCCTCGAACCGATTTCATGACCTGGTGTCCCCCTCGTAACCCTAAAACTTTTGTCTCAAATATTTTCCGATAAAGTGAACCGTTTTCGAAATATTTGCGTCCATAATTTAAAATGGGACACCCTGTATAGTGGGCTTTGATCACTGAGCAAACAGGTCATTAGGCCTTCTTCCAATCTGACTTTCAAGCCCATGCGCCTGAGGAGCAGGTTTCTCAGTATCAGCATTCGTGAATTTATTATAGGTACGGCCCAGAATCAGCTTTCGTTGAGTACGTTGTACCAGCCGGTATTGTTATCCTTACACCGCAATGAGGAATGTGTATTCGGTTCTTTGTGTCGTGCATTTACTCTTTGTTTTGGGTTCGACCGTTTCTTAGATTTATTTCAGCTGATCCTCCTGGCGAAACATAGTCACACGGAACTATACGAACAATACAATCTGCCCACAGACTGGATTAATGAACTTTCTTCCAATCTTATGATATTACACATTGTATATTCGTTTTAGAACCACACTGCTACTGTCCGACTGATTGTGGGTTCAGCAATCGAGAAATTGGTCAAAAATTGAAACTGATTGTTAAAAATACAAACATTACAGATATATCACAATCAGTAATCGTGTTATTATGCGTACCATCGACAAATTCAACGAAGGCTCATCGATTGGATAAATAGTAAAATATGAATGTGGTAATTTGAGAACATGTATACGAAAATAACTGTAATAACGGAAATACAGTGGGTTCTCGTTATAAGAGACTGATCGGACGGATAGGGGAATACGATTCCAAGAAATCCGTCGCCGAAGCGTTCGCCCACCACCTGCCTCGAGAGCACGGGTTGCTCCGGTCGCTCGGTATAAGCTTATAACAAGTCCGACCCAAATTTGGGATAGAATACGTACGCAGGTAGAGTGGGGGAAGCTATGAAAACGGAACGAAGTGAAAATCTCTTATAACGAGGACCCACTGTAATATAAACACGGAAAGTACGGACGTGTGAAAAATTCATGAATACCTGTTTTAACGACTACTCATATAGGATCTATACCCAGACGTCAGAGTCAAAAGTTGGAGGTGATTGTCTGGACCTCAATACCCGGAGATCCAGAAATAGTATATTACACACCTAGGGAGGGAAAGTAGGCTATTCCAAACTGCATGTGAGATTGACACCCGAGCCGAAGGCGAGGGTGGCAAGAATGCAGTTTGGGATGGCCTTTTTCACTCCCGTGGGTAGTATACTATTTTTCACCACCCCCTGCATCGGAAAGCACGACTTCCCGTTCACGAAGCGGGCCGAAAGTCGTACTTTCCGTGCAGGTGTGATGAAAAAACTTAATCCGACCAGGTTATCGTGGGTCGCCGGAGAGCCGGGCCATTTTTCTTTTGTCTTATTTCCCAGAATCCAAGTATGTGTTTAAGACGAAAAATGAAGTAGTTGTTCACATTTTTTGCAATCTTCATGGTGTGCCCTTGAAGGAGGAGTTTTCAAGAGTGTTCAGGAATTTTATCAGCAGCGCCGTGCCTAGCCCTTGGAGCGCTTGGGGCAGGCTGAGAGGAGCCGCCTTTTAAAAATAAATATAGTAGGTATATCTGGAACGTCAATTCACCTAGCCTCCAAACCGCAACATTTTTCATTTGCTTCGTAATTTTTCTGATTTTTCGCAGATTTGTCGGACCAACCCTTTCTGAGTGAGTTATGATTTTTTTTTACCGAAAAGGGGACCATTTTTGTAAATCTTTAGAAGAAATCAATAAAATTGTATGACTAACGTAAGACAGTCTCCCACCAGCGAGAATGTGGCAAGAATTCTTCTTATATTTTTCCACCTAGTGAAACATGATTTCTTGAAGAAAAAGTATAAAAAATGTGTACGAAATAATTTTTTTATAACACCTGCGTGGAAAGCTTGATTTTCGATGCCTGTGTCTGGTTTGGAAAGGGCCCCTTTTCAGATGAGTGAAAAAAGGTAATATTTCTTCACTATCGCGCAGGCGCACATCGTGCATTATCGTCATTATTTCACTAACAGGCATGCGCACATCCTGCATTATCGTCAATATTTCACTAACAGGCATGCGCACTTCAAGCAATCTACGTTTCTTCACTTTCACGCACGCGCACTTTGAAATAAGTCAGTCGTTCAGTAGCGCCATCAGTCGGTGGCGACGTCCAAGCGTCCGCGAAGTGGCGCCCCCAGGCGGCAGCGATGTGTCAACCTAGATTATTGCCTAACTTCGGGTTGGTTATGGTTGGCCATTTGCTCAGCTGTCAGATATTATTCGTCTGCATCTCAAATCAAGCTTTCCCGCAGGTCGTTATAAAAGATATGGTGTGCGATAAGTGCGGATAGGCGACATCTGCCTCGTGTGAAGTTTGAATCACTCGCTCGGCTCGCACAGCATTCACACTCGTCTCGTGTCATCCCGCACTCGCCTGCGGCTCGTGAGTGAACGACACTAGACTCG
>JAFFZH010012022.1:2865-17026 GCA_018420115.1 Euura saliciscinereae
GGGGAGGGTGACAGGCCGTACGTATTCGGGTACTTTCAAGACCTAGGACGTAAAAGTACCCGAATACGTGCGCCGCACGCAGCAGCAGTGACACTAGCAGACGCGTGGTTGCCCGAACGCGTACTCCGCGCATGCGCATTAGCTTCGTACCCGAGCGCACTAGAGACACAGACACATTTTCGTCTACTCAACGCTTCAACCTAACCTCATTTGAAAAACCGATTAACATACTCTTGTTATATACAATAGTGTATTGTGTAACAAGGAGGCAACGGTCTTTTGCATCAAAGGACCGAGTTTGCCTCCTTGTTACACAATACATACACTCCTGTATATAACAAGTGTATGATCTACGCGTTTTGAGGATAGGCGGGACTATCGAATAATCCAACATTTGATTGCGAATGCGCATGCGCAAGCTCGTACGGAGTACAACAATGGTGGCCACTTTCAATAATTTCTATATAGGCCCTAAAAGTGCTCAATATTCACGTCCACTATCCCAGAAACGAATACTTTGTGTACCGGAAACAACCACTGAAAAACGTGTGAATTATACCCACGGTCAATATTATATAATACAATATACCGGCGGTTTTTACCTCCGTTATAAACTCTACTATTATGGAGTTTTGTGAGCACTATTTTTCGGAAATCGATTTTCAAGCAGTGCAAGGCAGTGCAACCAACTTCAGCCAGGTCCACTATTTTTTCACGACGTCTCATTTTTGACGGAGGCAGTGTAGGAAATAGTACCTACGTACGTACGTACGGCATGGTCTCCTATTTTGCGCCCTTGACATACAAATAAATTCAACACGATATCGACAATCGAAAATAATGCGATAACGCAATCAACAAGTTTGTTTTCACCTTTGTATCGCTGATGTCACACTATTCGATTATGAATACGGCGATAGTTCAAGTATGCCAATGAAAGTATGACCTTCGTACTTATCAATTAAGACCAGGATCTTAATACACAGTGCAGTGTACGAATACTCTTACCACAAATACATCGTAGATAACAGGATCCGGAGTTTTCTTGTTGACTCTTGCGATTCGTTTCAGTTTTTCTACAACTTTCTCCATCATTCCAGATGCCAAATACCATCTACGGAAATTATGAAATGAAGAATCAATCGTATAATGTACTGTGCAATTAGGATGAATACAAACATTCTAAACACAATCACTGTGGCACTCACCTGGCACTCTCCGGAAGTATCCATGGGGTTATTACAGTACTCAAAAGTGGAATTGTAAGTGAGTAGCATAAGACTTTCCAGTCTGCGATGAAGTACGCTGCCCATGGTAAAACTGAGGTTGCAAATGCAAAGTAGAAGCCGAATGCGCCATTGACAACCAGACTTCGTTTCTTCACCGACATATACTCCATCACTGAACAATAATTATATTCATCATGTCCAAATTCGAGAATGATACAGATTAAGGTGAAACGCGAGCTGATTTATACTTGGAATTTTCAAAACCTATTTGAGCAGCCAAAACACATTCGATTGATGTGCAATTGATATCAGAGACGTAGAAAAACCTAATGAAGGGCGTGAGGCTCTTGGATTTGCGAAAATCAAGACGTAATTACAGTTTTTTAACAATATTGTTCTGTAATCCAAGGAAGTGCTGCCTCTCTCCACGAGGGGCTTTGTCTTATGATCCAGCGAAGCGCCATTAACTATTCCTTCATCTCTCCAGTCTTTTGAACATAGCTCTTTCCGAAAACCAGCTTATTTGACACAAGCAACTTTAGCGCACGTAAGAGTCTTGTTTGGACTCCCCCTGATTAGACGTACCATTTTTTGTGCATGTGTTACGAATTTTCGGATACATAAATACGTTAGAACTACATAGGGTAAGGTTGCTATCGATGGACCGTTGCCTTCGATGGACCAGTGGTATATCTCAGGTATGTGTTAGTACTTGGCGTTGCTATCAGTGCAAATCAAGTCTACTAGTGGCCAAAGAGTGGCCATGTTAAAAACAGTCATATGGGTGCCGTAGGTATGCTGAAATTGAGCGAGGTAGGAATTTGCGCTTTCTGATCTTATTTTTCCTAATTTTGCAAACGTGTTTGAACCCTTGTATGGGTGATTTTTCCTAAATCGTGGTGGATGGTTTTGAAGCTTATACTTCGCTCTTCAAAATGATACCGCTACTTTTTTTGGTATCTTTCCATCCTGTGGTAGTAGGATAGGTTATGTGTTGCGATGCGAATTTCCATGGATGGACCGCGCAACAACGCTATGAATGGACCAGTATGGAAGGTATTACTTTTTTCAGTTTGTAAGACACTGTTGAGAGGATCTATCGTGGTTGACCTACAATTTGTTTAAAATCTCAAAAATCTATTCATACGTCATCAATTTATGATTTACACCAATATATTAGGTCATTAGGTCATTGTATTGTTTTATGTTCATTATTCTAGTGGTCCATCGACGGAGATGGGGTGGTCCATCCATGGAGCAGGTCCTTGTATTGTTTTATGTTCATTATTTTAGTGGTCCATCGAAGAAGATGGGGTGGTTCATTCATGGAGCAGGGTTGCCATGAATGGACCAAATTCAAAAAACAGAAAATCGGTGATAAATAATCAGATATTAACAATAACCTTGCTCACTCGTGACTGCTCTGTAGAATAGGTTTCGAAGAAAACATCCACCAGTGGTTTTGCATTTTCGACTTGAAATCCAATTTTTATGGCCAACTTTGCTTAGGGGGTCCATCGATAGCAACCTTACCCTACCTACGACACTATAGATTTTCACGAAGCAGGTGAGAATATAATTGTTATGTTCATAAGTAGAGATGATCGGGGTGGCCGAACTTTTCTTAACCTTTAACCCTGACACTGCTTAAGTTGAACTAGATCTCGTCATTAGTGGGGTGGCTAAATTGCTATATGTATAATCTCTCTCTGCAACGGGACACCGTCTGAACGAAATAAGGGCCGTAAGGCTCAAAGTTTTTCTTACCTTCTCTAAAGCAACGGAGTAGGTTCAGAATAAAATATTTGTTCGTGTCTAATCGGGGATAGACGTGTCCAAACAGGCTAACCTTGAAACAATATTCATCTCATGTCCAATGAAGAAAATGTCCGGAATATGATACTTTCATATGAAGCCGTGTGCAATACAGTGCGTTCTCGTTATAAGAGACTGATCGGGGGAATAACCGAATAGGATTCCAAGAAATCCGTCGCCGGAGAGTTCCCCCGCCACCTGCCTCGAAAGCACGGGTCGCATGGTAGCTTATAACGAGGAGTCCGAGCCAAAGTTGGAATACAATACGTACGCAGGTAGAGTGGGGGAAGCTATAAAAACGGAACGAGGGGGAAAACTCTTATAACAAGGACTCTTATAACGAGAACCCACTGTAAATTAGTGAAAAAAACGATTCAAACAAATGAAAAGTTCCGAAGAAGAGTAAGAAGGCGTGATTTGAGGTTTGGTTGGGGTGCAACGGCAACCCGTAGTGGCGTTCTAGGGTTAATGACAGGCAAGAAGATTAGCACGTTACCAGCAACAAAAGAAGCAACACATGCCGAGGCCCTGGGAAAATCTTATGGAGGCCCCGGTAACCTTTTGGAAACTTTGAAATCCTCTGATATCTTGAAATCTCGGAGTGAGGTTTATGCATTAAAATTAACGAGTAATAGCTCCTAGGTTAGTTTTGAAATTCTCGAATGAACTATATATTTACCAATAATCAGGGGGATGTTGATACAGTTATCAAACGCCAATCCAGCGAAGAATCTACACAGGGCGAAGTTCCAGAAATCATTGGAATGGGCTGTGGCAATCGTAGCGAGTAAAGCAATGCCGTTACAAGTAACAAGGGCGGGTATCCGGCCTTTATGATCGGCGAGCCACCCGAAGATGAAGCCACCACAAATTGATCCAGCGAAGAATATTGATTGGGCGGTAGCGACCAAGTACGACCGATCACATACCCAATCTAGCCGAAAATAAAGTACATCTTACACGTGATTTGACGAATTTACTTCGTAATAGAGAAGTTATCGTTCAATTCTCAGCTACACCAATGATATGGAGTACAGTTTGCAGTCATTGGTGTCACGTATTCCGTATTGAAATAGCTCCCACAGCTTAATTATCAGTGTATAGCATTACATGTATGGTGAACCTGAGGATGAACCTTGTAATCATACACCCAATAGAATAAACATCCTAAATAATGGTCTGTAAGTAAAACTATTAGAAATAGTGACGCTTTACATGTAGCAATAGTCCAGAAACCGGCGACACCAAACTGAGTACGTATGATAAATCTTTTCAACTTTATACATATGATTCGTTTCCGGATTAATTGCAGAGAGTCCTGGACTATTGCTACGTGTATAGCGTCACTATTGCTAATAGTTCCACTAACAGATTATCATTTAGGAGATTTATTTATTCATATATTATGTTGTAAGTTTTATCATACTAGGTTTAGTGCCAGCTGCTTTAAGACTACAGGATACTATGGTCCGTTGAGATATCACTGTAAATTGAATGATATCTCCTCCAACTTCTTGCTCCATGTAGACAACCTTTTTACGTAGGTATCACTTACTGTAACATGTAGGGAAAAAGTTGTCAGCCCCAAAATTTACCAAAATACGGGGGATATTTTCAGCCTACAACTCTTCTCCCACTTTTTTTTTACCAGTAACTAGTACGTGAAAAGGTCGTCTAAGCCTTGAGAATACCACATTGAGAATTTAAAATATAGATTTCTCAATGTGGTCTCTCCCCAAGGAGCTTATTTCAACAAAAGGTTACCTAATTCTGCAGCTATGCTGATGTATGGGATCGCAGTCAAGTTGTATTCCCATGAGGCACAATTCGTTACGGTAGCATTTTCACTTGAAGGAGTATGATTCAACCTATGACAGGTGTCGTAGAACGGATAATCTGAAGAATCCGGTATATACTTGTTAATTCTGGAATACGTGTAAAATTGGTTAGGTTACTAAATCCGGCGATATTTCCATGAAATTCCAATGTTTTCATAAAATTCTAATTTTATGAAAACATTGAATAATTTGTACCGTTCTTCTACTGTCAAGTTTTCCGATCCCTCTATGTAGCACCAGTGTTCAGCGGGAGTTAAAGTGATGAAAAATTGGCCAAAGTAAAGTACTGCGTAGATGGAAGTATACGGAACCAACGAAATCAGCAATAACCATTGGTAACGCCCGAAATCTCCAACATGTGGTAATATATCGTCCAAAGAATTCATCGTGTGGTTCAAAGCCAGAGTGCGTTCAGTATCACTGGTCGAAATCTCATCCAATCTACTGTCATTATGTCGATCTTCCATTTTCGTGATTAGCGTTCTGCATCCGAGATACGATACACTTATACACTTATCGGGAAAAACGTTGATGTGCGTCGTCGATTGACCTCCTAATTGTCTCCACTTTATCTACGCTTGAGTAGTTATAGGTGGTCGAAATTGATCGGTATATCTCTGAATGGATGGTCAATATTGATTGTTACGGGTTATAAATCGTCTCCGGTTTCATGTGTCCAATAAGTACTGTGTGAGCATGTATCGGCTCCACAGCTATCCCCATTTGAGTATGTGTGTGTAGTACTTTTTCTGGAGTTTGTTCGCTAAGGACATATACATATGATTCAGCCACGATTGATGAGAATAATTCAAGTCATGGAATATCTTCTTGGATACAGATCCTTGGAAATCTTCTCGATACTGCACATCTACAACAAGCAAACAATCCTCGTATTTATTCAATGTGATGCCTACCCATTTTTTCAGACATTACGGTTACCCTGCAGATTCAGGTAGCCCAAGCATAAACACATTCAGCTACAGAGGAAAATAATTTTTCAATATATCTTACATGTAGCACGCATCTGCACGTACGCGAAATCTCAGATCGGGCAATCGACTAAATAAGAGAGATAAAAATGGTTGAAATTCGACTTTTCAACTCGAGGCTTATGGGCGAATCGCGCCGGAAAATTTGGGTCGAGTAATATCTCTAGATTGGCCTTACAAATGTTGACAAAAAACTAGACAAATGTTGAATAGATCATGAGAATTTCAAATACCACAATAAAGTATAAGGCCGACGACTTATGTTAAGCGAAATATCGCATACGATATAAAGAATACCATGCCAAATACGATGTAATTATCAATCAAAATTATCGATTAGAAGATTAGCACACGGAAAAAAAAGATGTGATCATTAGGACAGCACTCTTTTTGGAGTTAAATCTACAGCAATTGCTGTAAATTTAACTCCAAAAATAACGAAATTATCAATGGGATTGATAAACCTTAACGCAATTGCTGTAGATTTAACTCCAAAAAGAGTGCTGTCCTAATAATTACATCTTTTTTTTCCGTGCAGTAACTGTATTATCACAAAGATGTGGTTTCGGGGGAAAGGAGGGCCTTGCTTTAGCACCCGCAAAAATCTCACCTTCGCGCTTGAGCAACCTCAATAGCTATTTATGTGGCATGTGCGTAAAGTGACTGTTTATTCGACAAGGTTACGTTTTCCGTACGAGCCGCTGTTTTGCCTGGCGAGCCTGAGACAAAGCCAGCGGAGAATACTAAAAACTGCGGTACAATTACTTTATGTCTGAACTTCGGACTGCGCACTTCGAACTGCGCATCAAACTTGTAGTATCAAGACTTTATACCGCAACTTGGAACCTAGCGGGATGAAGTGCCACTCTACGAATCGAAAACAGGCGTTAAAAGTGACTTTTCAATGCCTGTGCCGTGAAAGAAAAATACCTAATACGCTATGAGAGGGGATGGGTTCGCCAAGTTAAATTATTATTCAAAAATATCCTTCGATGGGATTTCCCGTGTAGTATCGAATTTCGCACAATTGGACAAGTTGAAGTTCAGAAATTTATTATTATCCAGTTTTTCAGAGAATTAATAAACGGTCAAGCTGACCGGCATAAGGAATGATTAATCAATAGTTAACGAAGGTTTTTACAACGCTAAATCAGATAAATCGACTCGATATAAGTAAAATTATAGTACTATGATTAAACCGAGATCAGACTCACACTGAGAAAAGAGTTTTGTTGTTGTCAACAAAGTTCGTTAACAGTTAACGAATCGTATATTTGTATATGAGCAAATATACATTTAGTCATAGCTAAGAAATCATTCATTTGAGTGTATTTCTTTGTCTCAAATAAAGATTTCTTAATAGTTAACGAATCATCCACGTCCTTAACATTCGCGTCCAGTTATATCAGACGATCAAACACGATAATGAAATGAGGATTTCTTAAGGTAGTTGTGCTGCTAAGTGCGTTTTCTATAAAATCAGCTGAAATTTTTACCACACTTTCATTTACATGAAATCTAGTTGTACGAATTATTTCAGAATTTTTTGCACGCGCGCTTTCAATTACAATTCGTGGTTTTGAAGCTCGATTTTTCGAACTCGTAAGTTGGTTCAATTTCCTGGTAATAGAACTTTTTCCACGTTTTTAATATATTCCCTTTAATTTTTTCAGTCCGTTTTTCAAAAATGCATCGTACAGGTGACGGCAATATGGGTTTAAAGCACGGTCGTATACACAGGTCCGGAAACTCCTATGGAGGGGGTGAGGTTCTTAGCGAAGCTCGAAAGTTTCCTGCATTGGCCGCCGAAGTTCTGGCGCTGGTAGTAACCTAGTCTAGGGTTGGAGTATAAACAAAGTTCCTAACCTAGAAATAGTGCTCCATGCATACTACGAGCAGGGCACAGGGTTTAATACCAGTTTTTTATTTTTGGCTCTGTAAATCTCGGCATTGAAAGATGCCGTGGGCTTGCTGTGTGCCGAATTGCGGATCAAAAAAAGAACATTCCATTTCGAAGCGAAAGTACTCGACTTTTAAAGTACCGAGTGACGCGACCCTCCGTAATAAATGGATCGCGTCAATTCCGGGTGTTAAGTTTTTACGATCGACACAAAGAGTTTGTGAAGTACACTTCACAGATATCTTGGCTTATGCTCTTTTCTATTATATTAGACTATGAGGATGCGCCAGTACAGCCACCAAGAGAATTTGAAGGTAAAAAAAAAATTTGTAGTTCAAAGAAAAATATCCAAACTGGTCAACCAATAAATCTACATATATTTCGTCCAAATTGCGTTATTCTTTCAAATACATTTATTCATATTATTATTGCAATGTTTATGATAAATAACAGCAGTTTACAATTGCCATATCACTGATTTTAAATTGATTGTTTGGTAATACGGATTAAACTTCTTCACATTCTTCTAGTGATATAAATATTCAACTATATAATCTTCATCACACTAAACTTGGAAGAATAGACTAACAACTAATTCTTATTTGGCGTTGTAATTTCGAAAATATCCTTCGAAGCAGCGATTTGTATCGAAAATTCCAAGAAAAACAATGAAAAACTAACGAAATCTGCTTCAGTAATTTTTTTTATATATATCATTGAATCACGGTCAGATGCATCATATCATTCATTTATTTATTGATCAAAGCTACGCATTCAATTTTGTTAATAACAAACTATAGGAAAACTGTGATCTGTACAAAAAAGTAGGTTAGGAACTTTGTTTATACTCCAACCCTAGACTAGATTACTACCAGCGCCTCAGCACCCGTGGCAGCTGGCGAAAGCACACTTAGATTCGTTAAGAACCTCACCCCCACCATGGGAGTTTCCGGACCTGTGTATACGACCGTGGTTTAAAGTACGTTTAGAGGTTATATCTATGGTCTGCCCAGTGCTTCAGCGATATCGCTGGCGCAGCCCTTGTGGCCGCAACTCGAACTAATTTTTGAGCCGTTAAGCGAACCACCCCCACCACCTTCGTTTCAAGACCTGTGTATGGCCGAATCCGCGTGGAGTCACCCAGATTTTCCAGCTATGTTTTTTGTGGAGGCTGAAACTTTTTTTAGGGGTTCTTTGGCGTATTTTAAGAGACCCGTGTCGGAGGGTTATGCCCGAAATTTTTTTTGAGGACCCTATTTATTAGTTTTAAATTTGGCGAGAAAATCAGTCTTTTTAAAACGAATTTCAGAAAAACTGCAGTAAAATTGAGCCAAATGGACTGATTTTGATGATTTTTTTTCAAAATGTTCAGAATTTCCTCACCTATCAGGTCGCACGTATAGTTTTTTATTTTATCGCGATGCGAGTCTACAATTTTGAAAAAACTGAAAAGATTCGAAAATTTTCAAGTCAAAATATCTCAAAACACCACATCTTTTTTTTCGCTCGTTTTTTTTTATATGTTTTTGTACGTGAACAGTACTAACTTCTCCCAACGCGGCATCCCCAGTACTTTTCTTAAACGCAAGAATTTGTATGAGCCGGAACACAAAATCGCCATCGTGAAATGCACGAATAAAGACATAGAACCGTCAAACTTGATATAAACCGTAACTGTGACTTCGAGGTAAACAAGAGGAAAATGTTTATATATGATTTTGATCGGGAATATTCTAAATTTAAAAAAAAATCCGATTTCCAGAAAACATCACGGAACATGATGAAATTGACATTTTAGGTCTTACTTTTCGAATTTCGCGCTGAAAATTACAAGTTAGATTAAAATGATCATCGTTTTCGAAGACCATGGTTTGTGCACAAAAAAATTCCGATTGAAAACCGTATTCTTAACTTTTTGTCGAGGCATTTTGTGAACCGTCAAATCAGATTTGGAAATTTCGAAACAAAATCGAATAAATACGAAAATCCCTCTCTAGGATCTAGGATCTTTCATACTCGAAAATAGTATATTATGCACCAAGAGAGCAAAAACGTTTTCACCACACCTGCACGGAAAGTACGACTTTCGGCCCGCTGCGTGAACGGGAAGTCGTGCTTTCCGATGCAGGGGGTGGTGAAAAATAGTATACAACCCACGGGAGTGAAAAAGGCCATCCCAAACTGCGTTCTTGCCACCCTCGCCTTCGGCTCGGGTGTCAATCTCACATGCAGTTTGGAATAGCCTACCTTCCCTCCCTAGGTGTGTAATATACTATTTGCTCCAATGCTCCCGTGGTGCCACACTCAATTTTTTTTTCATTCTATGAACGTAAGTCGATTTTCGGGCAAAAGGTGATTATTTGAGGTTATGTGGCTGCGGCGTGGTTCGGTCGGTACGGGAAAGAGAGCAGAGAGCAAGGATTTTGCGAGGAGAATGACTTTGCGCACCGAGGAATCTCCTCGGTGCTTTACGGGCAGAAAGACCAGGGGAGAAAGACTTACCGGGAGCGAAAAATTTCCGGTCGGTAAAATCGCTATTTGCTCCCCGAAAACAGGTAGTAAAATTGACCTTCTCGTTGATTTATGGTGAATGATGAGTTCCACCATAAAATATTCTGAGTGTTTGATGTCAGAGGTGAAGTTTGATGATGGAACAAATAGCGACTGCAATATGTCGCTAGTCAATTTTTATGCATATTTCGTGCCTGAGTGCACGTGCGCTATAAGGTGGTCGCCAGCACCGTCGTTTCAGCTGTGAGACTTTTGGTCGAACTTACTGATAACAAGAGACTCGGTAAAGTCTCGAGCCAAGTAGGGGAAGGTGGGGCGGAATGGCCAGGTGGGGCTGAACGGCCAACCCAAAAAAATGACTTACTCGCATTTTCGCATCAAGGGGGACCATACGAAACGGTATGCAATGTGACTTCGCTGACAGTCATCAAAAATTTTCAGGGTGGGGCTAAACCCGCTAAACGGCCAATTCAAAGAAAAGTGACGCAACGGCATTTTCACGTCGAGGTGAGTGAGATAACACTATATGCAACGTGGTTTCACTGAAAACGATGCAAATCCAAAAGGGTGAGGCAAAATCGCCCGCCGTCGAGATAGAAAAATTGCTTACTGGCATTTCCGTTTAATTGACGAGTAACTAATTTTGTAAATTCGCCAGTAAGGAAAAGGAAGAAGAAGAACTCAAGGGTGGCGACTTCGGAAACGCGCGGTTCAAATAAGCGCTGGTGACGCTTCAGCGTCCATCTCAACTCACCCGCTGCTCGAAACCACGTGTGACGAACCAAGGTTAGATGACTAATAGAACTAGATTACGGCTCTCTACTTCCCGTGCTCTTCTCTTGTTGACACAATTCATATCATTCTAGAAATGTATCCTACCTATCACGGATGAGAAATACTGTCTGGACCAGTCACACAGCAATTTTGAACATCAATAAACACTGGGGTTACGATGGTATACGCTTCTAAAATCAAAGATCCAAGAATTCATGTCTCAACTGTGGTTGGGCAACAAAAAGTTTACGTCGATATGGATCTGATAATTTTTTTATTATGAGTAGAAGTACTTTAACTCACTAATTTATTGTAACTAATCCGTGACTAAAGTAGTCTGCTGGTTGTTCTCTTCGAAGTTCAACTAGATTCCTTCGGCGTCGAACTTAACTCACGAATCGAAGCTTCAACCGTCAACAGCAGTACATCACATGCATCTACATTGGCCCGCGCGCGAGGTCGAAATGAGTTATTTCAATTACAAACACGTTTGTGCGTGCCGGCCGAGTAGTGACGGATGATGTGGCCGATAGATCGAATGTGCCGACTATTTTTGTTGGTTGATCGATTATTTTGGCTGGTGTTCGAGCTTCGACGTTTAGCCAGAACATCGATTTCCACGTTCCGTCGCTTATCTGAGCTTACTGACAATGAGTACCATACTCACGCATCACGGCGTCCACGAAAAGAGTGGAACGCTAGCTATAGCTGCCGCCAGTGGCTGCCGCTGGCCAGAGCAGGGACCCATGGCGCGGGGTGGGGCGGGCAGATGTTAACCAAGTAGTCTTCCCTAGGCTGACGTTAGACGCACATCAACGTCGTATACGTATTCATTTTCTTCGAGTGTACAAAATCGTTATTCAACTGGCGATCTTGATGTCAATTATTACAGTCCTCAGTGGCACTGATATGCCACATAACGACGAACATTTTGTGATACTGTAATCTTGAACTTACGTCATTACTTCACTGGCCTTTATTGACCGCGGAACGTGGGAAACTCGGCCAGTAGTACTGGCGTGACGCGGGACAGAGTATATGGGGGGTTCCATGGCATTTCACCTAATCGGTGAAGGTCACCGACGCCGATCTTGATGTCAATTTTTTTCTCAATTCGTCTATCGAAAAAAGTGAACACGTGTTCGGCCGTTTTTCGATTCAGCCACGTTTTCTATTTTTTTGAATTTTCCGATTTTTCTTCCTTTTCGCGAACAGACTTTTTTCAACTGGCTCTAACTTCAAGAGCTTTGACTTTTTTCGAAAGATGATGAGGACATAAAATGTGCCAAAAAGACCGAGCTTTTCGAAAAAAAATGGCACAATCTTTTCCAACTATACAGTTCTGGGATATTTTTGATAATAGAGAAAAAATCAATATATTATTCATTTGGACACCTTCGATTTTCCTGAAACTTTTTACCTGAAATCAACCACTTATAATCAAGTTATCCTCCAAAGGAAATTATGAGCCTCGGATTCGTTCGGAAGTTACACCATCATAGGTGCCAAAAAATCGGACAAATCGCAAGAGATCTCAGGGAAATCAATTTTAACTTTGAGCAGATAAGTTTTCATGTTCCAAAAATCAGTGTTCGCTGAAAAATTAAATTAAAAAAAAAATACCCGACGTCATGAACAACAACGAGATTATAATTTTTTTACTGTGCCAAGTATATTTTCACGTAGATTTATGAATGTAGATACTAAGTTTTCACGTGATTCCGATCATAAAATGAGTTCCACAACGTCGCGAAATTCGAAATAAAACTTCAAGTGTACGTCACCGTTGACATTATCGACGGTTGCAGCGAACAGAAGAGCGAGCTGCGGTATAGTACTCATTTAGAACTCAAGCTCGCGACAAAATATACTATCTTGTATACTAATTATAAATTCAACCGTATAAATGCTGAGATCTCGAAATTTCAATGAATCATCCGATAAAAAGCGACTAGTTAAATAGTTTAACTAATGATAGTATAATATTAAAATAGTTAAATAATTCAGATTCAATCGTTTCAATCATCAATATTCAATTTTTCATCAAGTACGCTTTTCTTGTCGAAATTAAAATTGATTTGCCTGAGATTTCTTGCGAATTGTCCGATTTTTTGGCACCTATGATGGTGTAACTTCCGAACGAATCCGAGGCCCATGATTTCCTTTGGAGGATAACTTGATTGTAAGTGGTTGATTTCAGGTAAAAAGTTTCAGGAAAATCGAAGGTGTCCAAATGAATACTATATTGATTTTTTTTCTATTATCAAAAATATCCCAGAACTGTGTAGTTGGAAAAGATTGTGCAATTTTTTTTCGGAAATCTCGGTCTTTTTGGCCCATTTTATGTTCTTAACATTTTTCGAAAAAAGTCAAAGCTCTTGAAGTTAGCGCCAGTTGAAAAAAGTCCGTTCGCGAAAAGGATGAAAAATTGGAAAATTCAAAAAAATAGAAAACGTGGCTGAATCGAAAAACGGCCAAACACGTGTTCACTTTATTCGATGGACGAATTGAGAAAAAAATTGACATCAAGATCGGCGTCGGTGACCTTCACCGATTAGGTGAAATGCCATGGAACCCCCCATATAGTACAGTCGTGTATAGGTACAGGGTGGTGCAAAAACAAACGGCTTTCAATTTTAGGGGTTCAAAGAGGGGTTTCACTGAGTACATTTTTCTGTAAAGTATAATGTATAGTTTATGTGCCGCACCGCACGTGCATGGCGCGCGTCTATTTACAGAAAAATTCATTGTAACGAACTTGGCAGTTTTTGGCATCCAATTTTTGGTGATATATTTACTCAAGAGTGTAAAGAATCATATGGCACCCCTCCGACCGCTTAACAACGTTTAACAACCAACTTTTACTCAATGTGAACAAAACTTTTCTTCACTACAGGCACGAGAATTTACAGTAGATGGTTACATTTTTCTTTGCTCAGTGTGTACTTTAAATAAAAAATCACAATGATATTGTAACGTTTGGCCGTTACCACCAGGGTTCGTCGGTACGAAATCAGACGAGACAAGGGAAAATATGGAGAAATGCGGTTTATTGAAGCACGTGTTTACAGCATCAGATCTCCTAAGAGACTGTTAGTTAAAAAG
>JAFFZH010012028.1:0-21539 GCA_018420115.1 Euura saliciscinereae
AAGAGTGTTGTCGTTTGAGATTTGTGGATTTTGAAGTGTGATGGTGTGCATGAGCGTTTGAGCGCGCTTATCAACACTACTGCTAACAGCTGCCTGGTGTGTACTCGGTTGCCTAAATTCAGGCGCTCGGCGAAATTTTTTAAACGGCCGTATCTCGCGAACGCGACTTCGCAGACCACATGTTATTGGTGTCAATTTACTCAGCTCAACCCCTCTTATCACCCCTATCATTTTGTGCCCCTAATTTTGGGACACCCTGTATTATACCGGGTGAATTCCTAAACGATGGAACAGTCTGAAGTTGGCTGGAATCGGAAAACAAGCTTTCAGACAGCTTTAAGGTGAAATGAAAGTCACGTGACCTCGATATGATTTACACTTGGAATTTTCAAACGCTATTTTCTCAGCCAAAACACATTCGATTGATGTGAAATTGATATCAGTGACGTAGAAAAACTCAACGAAGGGCCTGCCAATCGTGGATTTTCGAAAATCGAGACATAATAACAGTTTTTTAACAATATTGTTCCGTAATCCAAGGAAGTGCCGCCTCTCTCCACGAGGGGCAGCACCTCCTTGGGTTACAGAACAATATTGTTACACAAAATTCTGATTATGTCTTTCGATATTCGAAAATCCACGATTGGCAGGCCCTTCATTCAGTTTTTCTACGTCACTGGTATCAATTTCACATCAATCGAATGTGTTTTGGCTGAGAAAATAGCGTTTGAAAATTCCAAGCGTAAATCAAGCGAGGTCACGTGACTTTCATTTCACCTTAATTCAATGTTTATCATATATTCGACTTTTCAATTTATTATTAAGTATGTAATGCATATTTTTACTGATTTTTTTTTCAATTTCTCACACACAGAAGCTAAATAAATATGGAAATATATTATTTACAGTTTTGTTTCGTAATATTGATATTTTCTTTTCGCAAATAAAATAATAATTATTACAAATTCGTAAATTGTAGTCGCTACCCGATTAGTGTTTATTTTCTAAGAAACTTTACAATTGGTTGATTTTAGTCTGATGCTTTCAACGCACAGACAAGTAATTTTTTAGATTTCGCAAAAAGTATTAAAATTTCGTCTCGAACCTTCTTTTCTTTGGGTTGCTCGGCACATTGTAATGCAGCTAACTTGACTGTTATACATACAGAGTGAATCCCTAACGATAGAACGATCTGAAGTTGGCTAGAATCGAGAAATTAGCTTTTAGACAGTTCTGAACCTGTTCGCAAAATTATTTCTCGATTCTAGCTAACTTCAGACTGTTCCTGCATCGTTAGGAATTCACCCTGTATATAGGTGTACACTTATTGAACTATAAAAATAGCAAATAAATAGAATAATTTAGTTTTTTCAAATCGAGAGATTTCATTGTGCCATAATTGTAATGCACAATCCGTCCAGTAGTTTCATCGGAAAAGAGACCCAAAAAAAGGGGATTCCCATTTCATCCGTCATGACAGTATAGAACCGAAAGAAACGAAAAACTTCTCTGACGTCACGTTGCACCCAATTATAAACCAGTTTCAGAAGACGATTATTTGAACACTGTAAAGTCTGAGAGGGGGGAAAAAAAAAATTGAAGGACTGATATTTACCGATTAACGTTAATGTTTTTTTTTTTATTTCCTTTATTTTTATTTTTTATAACAGAGATACCCTGAGTACAAAATTTGAATCAGGTTGCTAGAACGCGATTTAAATATATTGTATACCAATAATCTATCTATGTATGACATTGTATATAACGTTATGCGCATAATTTGAAACTTGAACGGGGTCTTTTTTTTTCTCATATAAACTATGTACTATGTTTGTTACATGTGTAATTTCATTAATTGATCTCTAGTATTCGAAGGAAGAAAAGTAAATATTTTATACATCGAAGGTGACAATATATATATGTATATCCTCAATAATCCAGGTCCGTAACAGTAGATATATGTAATTGAGATAGTGTAAAAGTAAAAGGTGAGATATATATATACATATATCAATTATTTAATCCGTTATTAAGCAGTTAGGTACGCTACAAGATTTTTTTTCTTCTACTATCGTAATATCTATCTTCTACTATTATTCTCTAATTATCAGAAATTAATATTAGTCGACCATTTTTATCGTTATTGTTTATATTTAATTGTAAATTTTCCAACTTCAAATGCCGGTGTAAACAATAATACTATTGATTTTGACTGTAAACTTATCTTAGTAACACAATAATAATAATTATTATTTAACGCTTACAATCACACATCGGAGCTATTTTATAATTAAAAAGTGTTGTGAT
Source organism: Euura saliciscinereae (assembly GCA_018420115.1). Taxonomy (NCBI): domain Eukaryota; kingdom Metazoa; phylum Arthropoda; class Insecta; order Hymenoptera; family Tenthredinidae; genus Euura; species Euura saliciscinereae. The sequence goes on from JAFFZH010012028.1 coordinate 2,308, forward strand.
AATAGTTGCAATGAACATAAACAAGCCTCGGTGATCCGCTATTCTTGACCAATATTTCCCATATTTATTGGTCGGAGACGTTTATCTTTTAAATGTATTCACAGAATTTAGAAATAAATAAAACATTCACCTCTTAAGCGTTTCATTTTCTTCTTTTTATCCTTAACTATCTTTTTTTTTTCTTATTTACTTTCTCAGGCACACTTTACACTCTCTTACCGATCAATCACATAGTTGAGAGAAATTCATTAGGATCATTGTTTTTTTGTTATTTTTTATACTAATCGTGGGGAAAAATAATATTATCTACTAAATTAAAAAACTAAACAAAAAAGATTGAATAAAATTATACTAATTACAATAATGATCAATTTAAATGTTTTCTTTTGTTGTAATTGAAATTGATTGATTTGAGACTGATTTCTATTATGTATGTATTGAAAAGATAATAATAATTCTCTTATGAGAATATAAATAGAGAAAAATAATTGTATAATCAATCTTCTCCTAATTTGTAAATAATTATAATAACATAACATAATAAATTGTACAACTAAATAATTAAAAAGTTTGCTATTCCTTCTTTATATTTATAATTAAATTGTGACCATAATCGATGTCACCTGTTTCTTTGTTTCTTTATCTACATCTCGTAACCACGCTGATCTGATCTGGAATCTGAAGACTTCGTCGAAGAAGATAACGTCTTCAAAACCGATATCACGTTGTCCGTTACAGTCGGGTGAATACTCATTTGCAACTCCGTCAAAGATTCTTCGGTCTACAAGTTTAAAGAATTATTTGAATCGTTATCGTGTGTTAAAACATAGAAAGAAAGAAATCACCACCTGTCGTAGCAATTGAGCTGCGGTGGACAAGACTCTTTGCCATTTTTTCATCTCCACGTTGTGCAGGCTCTCCTGCTGTTGCAATAAATTTATCCAATCTTCCTCCGTCTTCGGTGTGTTTCTGAAAAAATTTTCAAAACGTTCATAAGAATTGATCTGATTTTGAGATCGTTGAGACAGAACGTTTTTTTTTCTCCATTCTCGTCTCTTACGCACTTGAGAACGTGGAGATCCATGATCGTGTATGCAGCGGCCTCCTCCAGACCCCATAGCTTGTAATACAGCAAACCGTTTATCAACATCAGGCATAAGACCGCTAGCAAAAGTACCCAGCTCACTATGTTGCTGGTGTCGTTTCGAACACCTGGAACTAATTCGAAAATTACATCAACTGTGTGATTCCTGCATCAATATGATTGTGCTTATCGATTAAGGTGAAATGAAAGTCACGTAACCTCGATATGATTTACACTTGGAACTTTCAAACGCTATTTTCTCAGCCAAAACACATTCGATTGATGTGAAATTGACATCAGTGACGTAAAGAAACTGAACGAAGGGCCTGCCAATCGTGGATTCTCAAAAATCTAAAGACATAATCAGAATTTTGTGTAACAATATTGTTCCGTAACCCAAGGAGGTGCTGCCCCTCGTGGAGAGAGGCGGCACTTCCTTGGATTGCGGAACAATATTGTTAAAAAACTATTATTCACGTCTCGATTTTCGAAAATCCACGATTGGCAGACCCTTCATTCAGTTTTTCTACGTCACTGATATCAATTTTACATCAATCGAATGTGTTTCGGCTGAGAAAATAGCGTTTGAAAATTCCAAGTGTAAATCATATCGAGGTCACGTGACTTTTATTTCATCTCAAGTTTTATCATATATCCACGAAAATCGAAACAGATTCCAAATTTCATTGGAAGAACCGACAAAATCCAATAAATTGATTCATCAAGTTTGTAGAAAAGGATATTCTTCGAAGTACCATTGCTGTTGTACACTCGCGGCAAGTCGGCGGCAACAGCTTGATGAGAAGACTGTAAATGGTCCGTGGGATTCGCTTGCAGAGCTGCGTTAGCTCCGGTGAGTCTCCTTCGCCGTCTAGTCTTTCGTTTCAAGCCAAGTCCTCCGTTGCTTTCCTCGCATTCGACGCTCAAAGCTTTGACCAAGCAGCTGAAGTAATCTTCCAGTCCAGCGAAGCAGTTCTTCTCAATGAAGCCTGAAAAATTATTTGCAAAAGTTGATCACCTTTCTCAAAATAAAATAAAATTTGAAGACAAAGTGATAAATAAATGAGGATGAAATTGCGAATAAACTAAAAAATATACCAAATGAAGAAGCGGGTGTTTTTTTTTTTGGGTTGATTTTAGAAATAATTTACTTACTTTTTACAAGACCCCAAACATTCTTCTTGTATTTGATTTGTGAAAATACTACAAAGTTAGTCTCACCCTCCGTAGAACTTGTCATACAGTAATGCGTTAGAAGGCAGAATGAATCCGCGTACGGTATACCTGCGTTATTACTCTCGATATCTATCGAGTAAAGTTGACCAGGTCTGCTGCAGGGTAGCATTACCTTGAGGAAAGAACGAAAAGTATATAAAAAAACACCGACAATACCAGCCAGCATCGCGAATATACCTGCTTCTCGGTAACTTGCGACGATTTTGGTCCAACGGACTGCGTCAGCGCCACGGTCAGCGAGACTGTGCGCGACTTCTCACCCGTTTGGCTGTTCTGAGTCCACGCAGATTGAACCAGGTCTGAAATGAGATAGATCGACGGATTATAGACGACTGAAACGTGAATCGCTTACAGCAAAATTATTTAAGAAAAGCCGGGCCTGTCGCCCAGCCCCTTCGATTTGGCTGATTTTTCGTGAGCATGTTACCTACCCGGAGAGTAGTCAAGAGCCAAAATATTATGTCCCTAAAAAATTTATTGGCCAAGTTACAGTTTTTTTTTCACATTTTTCACTCGAATTTGGGTATTTTCGATTATGCAAAGGTTTTTTGTACTACGTGGCTGAAAATCGGTTCCATTATGTAAAATTGACCCAGGAACACGAATCTGGCCACAGATTTGACCTACGACGAAAACCTACGGTAATATTAGCCAAAAACACCCAAAATTGACCAAAAAAGTCACAAATCTTGGGGAAATGGTCTAAAAAAAATGTTTTCGACTTTCTGAGGCAGCAATCTTATAGAAAAAGAGCCAACGAATCAAATGACCACACCCCCAGATTTATAGGACGAACCGTTCAAGAGATACGCGTTGTCAAAGTTGGAGAATCTTGAATTTTCTGCAAATAATGGACCTTTTTTACCTCGTTGGACAAATGTCCGACCTAAAGGCCTATTTTGCGGCATCAATAGGTTGTTTTCATCAAATGAGATTCTTCAGATTCTGGTAAAAATAATTAAATTTACTTTTTCATGAAATAAAATAATAAGAACCCTTAAAAAGGTCAATTATTTGCAGAAAAATCAAGATTCTCCAACTTTGACAACGCGTATCTCTTGAACGGTTCGTCCTAGAAATATGGGGGTGTGGTCATTGGATTCTTTGGTTTTTTTCCTACAAGATTGCTGCCTCAGAAAGTGGAAAACATTTTTTTGGGACCATTTCCCCAAGATTTGTTACTTTTTTGGTCAATTTTGGGTGTTCTTGGCCAATATTACCGTAGGTTTTTGTCGTAGGTCAAATCTGTGGCCAGATTCGTGTTCCTGGGACAATTTTACATAATGGAACCGATTTTCAGCCACGTAGTACAAAAAACCTTTGCATAATCGAATATACCCAAATTCGAGTAAAAAATGTGTAAAAAAACTGTAACTCGGCCAATAAATTTTTGAGGGACATAATATTTTGGCTTTTGACTACTCTCCGGGTAGGTAACGTGCTCACAAAAAATCAGCCAAATCGAAGGTGGTGGGTGACAGAGGCCCGGCTTTTCTTAAATAATTTTGCTCATAACATATCGCGGTGAAAAATTCATACCGGATGTTTTTCTAGCGACATAAAAATCCAGGATAAATTTAGAGTTCGTAAAAAGCAGCGTGAATAACTGGTCTATATGAATAGGCAGCGTGACGTTGCAGAGCTGTCTCCCTTCGTGCAGAGCCGAGCAAACGGTGTTGCTCCTCACGCTGATTCTCCGCGGATGTTTTTCTGCCTCGCTCTCCGTCGTATCGCTCAGGTCCGTCGGGTCCAACGGAGCCTCTCCCTGCATGGCAACGGCCTGAAGTTCAACGTTGATCGAACTGTTAGCCAGAGCCGTGACTGTCTCGACCGGCAAGCCCTCGACCTCCGACAGAGACTCGATGGACAATTGATTGTGTATTTTCTTGTCATCCTGAATGGGAATGAGCGGAGGGACGTAGTCCTCGTCGTCGGAAGTCAGGCCGAGTTCGTCCCCGTAGCAGGTATGAACCAGCTGCCACATCTCGGCCATGCTCATAGGCTGTCCAATGAGCGCGTTCTGCCAGACTCTGAACAGCATCAGGTACGCCTTGTCCCTCGCTCCGAAAGAGGTCAAGAAGAATTTGTCCGTCTCTGTGCATACGAGAATGGCGTTTGGTATGACCAACGCGGTCTTTTCCTTCGTTATAGAGGCGACGTCCTTCCAGCGGAGGGAGACGGATGTCTCCCACGAGAATATATTGGCGTAAAAACATATGTAGTTTTGGGAGATGTAGAGCCGACCGTGAACGAGAATGTCGCGTTGCAGGGCGCACGAGTAGTCTAAAAATTGAGAAAACGTTCAACCAACGATCTCAACGGAGATTCCGCGGCTCTCTCACCTACGACGAGTCTTTCGTCGTCCGGAACGTCCTTAAAGATCCTCTTAAAGTCCTCGGACCTTGATTTGTAGGTGGGATAGAGGACGTTGTACCAGGACGATTTCTTCTTCGCGCGATCCCCGCTCCTGGATTCTTTCTTCACCTCGTAGGCGTAGTTCCTCCCAGGTTCCGCAGAGTCAGAAGACCTGCTGACGCACTCCTGGCTCTGCAAATCTTCCAGTTTGCTCGGGGAAATCTCCTTGGTAGACTCAGAGTGTATGTGCTGCCTCTTGGTGGTGGGTCGCGGACTCGGCCATGGCGAGGGGGTGGGGCTCGGAGTTGGACTGTTGCAGTCCGATCCGGCCCCGAGATTAATTTCTATGGAATTAGAAGCGGCGAGTTCGGTCCCGACCGGGTACTGAACGTTGCCTTGTGGCGAGCTGCTCCCGCTCTTTGACTCGTGGCTGGACGTCGACACGTTCTCCGCCGACTTGTTCCTGTGTATAAATTTGATAATCGGCGAAATATTGACGATTTTACTCTGCTGAGGATACTTACATAACGCTGATCGGGGGTCGATCGATCTCTGGTCCCGAGTTTTTGTTATCGTTATCGTTATCGAACAGCAATATCTTCGTTATTTGTGAGTGAGGATGACCGAAATCGGCTATGTGAACTGCCATCTGCCTGCACATTACCTGCAAAAACGGCACCTCCACATTCTATCTCACCCGTAAAGACCGTTGCTCGAGTTTGAGTAAACAATCGGTGATATTTTTATCGAGAAAAATGACGGTGATAACACAATGACGAACATTTCGAATTTATATTACCGTTCGATTGTTTCTATGCACGCTATGCACTTTCGAATCGCGATTCTCTTTTGTTTTAAAACTGTTTTATTTCGATGTTGTTTTTTGTTTCAATTGTTACGTTTCTCGTATGATCGGAGTAATAACGTCACGCGTCACGTATTGACCATCGTTTTTTCTATCATCGGATCTCTCTAGGTATCTAGAACAGTAGATTCTAGACAGAGTGTCTCTAGGTCTCTACAGTCTACACTGCGCATTTTCTTGTTTTATCTGTGTATACTGCATACACGCAGGTTGTCTTTATCCAGTTTTATGTATCTCGCATCTCTCATGCATACCTATGTATCAGTATGCGAGCTGTGCTATGTGATATGCGATAATCTTTACGTAAATACGCTTTTCGATTGATGCGTCATAAATATAACTCCGCTGCTCAGTGCTCTGTCTATGTGTATTCGCGTTTCTATGCATCACCAGCCACACATACACACTAGAGTGTATATCTATAGATACACTTTTGACCACGAACTATGCTGAATTGTCGTAGATGGTAGACCCACTTGAATAAGTATTCCTTACCCATTTTTTTTTTTTTTTTTAGGTTAAGGTGAAATGAAAGTCACGTGACCTCGATATGGTTTACACTTGGAATTTTCAAACGCTATTTTCTCAGCCAAAACACATTCGATTGGTGTGAAATTGATATCAGTGACGTAGAAAAACTGAATGAAGGGCCTGCCAATCGTGGATTCTCGAATATCGAAAGACATAATCAGAATTTTGTGTAACAATATTGTTTTGTAACCCAAGGAGGTGCTGCCCCTCGTGGAGAGAGGCAACACTTCCTTGGATTGCAGAACAATATTGTTAAAAAACTGTTATTACGTGTCGATTTTCGAAAATCCACGATTCTCAGGCCCTTCATCAAGTTCTTCTACGTCACTGATATCAATTTCACATCAATCGAATGTGTTTTGGCTGAGAAAATAGCGTTTAAAAATTCCAAGTGTAAATCATATCGAGGTCACGTGACTTTCATTTCACCTCAATAGTAATGACAATTCTAATTCCAATTAGATGCTATAAATCTTCTTCAAAATACCTAATCTTCACGAAACAATCATAATATGATTCTTTCGTAATTAACGACCCTAATACATGTTACTTATCGAAAATATCGTAAACGACTTTATTGTAGTATAAAAATTACACTTATCTATACACGTTATCATTAACTGTAATCAATTTCATCTTTTTATAACGAAAAAAGACTGAAATGGTGTTAAAAATGGAGAACAAATGGAAAAATATTGCATGTTCCGCTGACTGAAGATATGTGAATTACGAGCCACTTACCGTCAGTCGGCAAAGAAGAATCGTAACCATGGAGTTCGGATGAATTCAAATTTCGAATGATTGAAACGTCCGTTCAGTCTTATTTTGAATAATTTTCCTTATCTAAAAAATTTGATCAACTTATTAACATTTTTTCAGGAAGTTTAGTGAATGAACACCTTCAGTAATATCGAAAATTGAATGCTGTCCACTTCTGAACTAATTTCTACTATTATGAACTATTATTTGTAATTATCAACACGATCATAGTGTCTCATTGTCAGAAATGAAATTCTCGATTTTTGTTCTTCATAAATAATTTCTAATTTTTCAAAATAATACTGCTAAAAATTTCGATTCCTGCATTCAGTTAATTAAAAAAAGAAAAAAAAATTTCTATCGAGACTCGGAGTGATATGAAGGAGCAGGAGTACGGCATGGTAGAATTAATGAAATAAAAAATATAATAAAGCAGTTTTTGTTTTTTTTTGTCTTTTCTTTTGAAAAAGTTTATTTAGACGTTACGCATACACGTGTTTTGAGATGCTAGATAATTATTTATCTTCCGGTTTGTTGAAGACCAGAGTGTAGCCACACTTTCCGCAGTAATGTCTGTCCTCCATCGCTGCCATGAATACTCCGGCTCCGCACTGCTCTGACGGACATTCTCTCCTCAGACGATGGATCTTGCCGTTTTCGTCCACCTGAATGTAAAAAACATAAAAAAAAAAAAGAAATTAGTACATCGGATGAATTTCGATCAGTTAGAGAGATCGATAATCACCTTGTAGAACTTGAGGACTGCGAGTTTGACCTTCTTCTTCTTGTGCTTGATCTTTTTCGGTGTGGAGTAATTCTTCTTCTTGCGTTTCTTGGCACCACCACGAAGGCGCAGAACCAAGTGGAGCGTCGACTCCTTCTGGATATTGTAATCGGAAAGAGTTCTTCCATCCTCAAGTTGCTTTCCGGCAAAAATCAAACGCTGTTGATCGGGGGGAATCCCTTCAAATCAACAAACAAAAACAATATTCACATCAGTGTCTGTTTGATTTTTGACTAGAACTTTCAAGATTCACTCTTTTCGAGTTACATTGTTTATTCTCCTCTCCTGTGGGATGAAATTACCTTCTTTATCCTGGATTTTGGCCTTGACATTTTCAATCGTGTCAGAGGCCTCAACCTCCAACGTGATTGTCTTGCCGGTCAAAGTTTTCACAAAGATCTGCATGATGGTGGTGGTCGCTTTAGACTAGCTGCAAACGAATCAAACAAACCAATATATGAACATTTACTCGACTAAGATGATACGCGTGACTCTGTATCAACAAACTCCAACAATTGAATGAACAATGATCAATTGAATGTGTTCAAAGCCTATCAGAGGAGGAGGTACGAAACAAAAAGAGTTAAAAACTTGTATAATGAGTCAAAGGCGTTTTTATTCAGATTTATTCGATATCAAAATACAAGTATGTTTCTCAAACGAGTAGAACAGCGTTGATGCATCCGTCGTTTTCCGGGTTGTTGGTGACCTGTGCGTATTTTCCCCACACAACCTTTCCCGATTGCGTGACGAGACCGAGTTCAGAGATATTGATCTCGATGATGGTTCCCTTCGTGATTACTCCGAGGGTCGTGTACATCGCGGAGCTGGGATTTTTCTTCACTCCTATGATCGGTAGGCAGAACGTAGCTTTGAGTTCCGGGTGCGTTACGTGCGCCTTTTTGAACCTGAGTCCCATGGGTCTGATGAACCTCTCGAATTTTGGCGGTTTTCTCGTAAAGCTTTCCCCTACGAAGGTGACTTTCGTCACCATCCTCTTCCACGCCTTCCGCCTGGACTTTCCCGTCCTCATCACCCTGAAGACTTCGGAGTCCGACTGCGCCCTGACTTTCGGTATCGGAACGTCCCATTTCCCAGCCTTTTCCTTCCGCTTCTGTTTTATCAAATTCGAAAGGACTTTTGCTCTCGAGCTGACGTCACGGTCGAGCAGGTAGACAGGCAGCGCTCCCTCCGCCACGGGTTCGGTCTTCTTCTGCGTCTTCTTTTCCTCGTGGGCTTTGATCTTCTTCTTCATCTGTATCTTCTCGCTTCGACGTTCCTTGTTGAATATCTTCGCCTTGAGACCGCGGAGGCTCCTCGCCTTCTCCGCGCGCTTGTGCGGCTCTCTCGCCTCCCGTTTTCTCTTCCGCTCTTCATAGTCTAGACGTCTTCCGTAGAGTTTTTGGTGACGCTCGATATACTCGTTCTGAGGCATGTTGTGAGGGTTGTCGTAGGCTGTTCCTTCTATTCAGTCCAACTGAAACAAATCAGGACTTTTCTCTTTTAGTTGAATTATTAGCGCAGATTTGGACAGTCGGCCGATCTTTATCTCGAAAACACTTCAAAAATCGATATTTTTGTTTTCTAATATGATTGCTAAAACTTACCTGCTATCATTCTTTCGACTGCGCAACTTTCGGTCACAAAATCTATTTTTTTTTTTTTTTGTCTTAGAAAAATGAACAATTTTCTCTAAATTTGTCATTGTGAGTTTATCAATGCATAGAAAAATTGAACTTCGCCGCCGCTAATCAAGGCCTTGACTTCTAAGTCTGTAACCGTTGGTTTTACGCGAAAGATGGTAAATACCATTTCTGTAGAGAATTTCACGAGCTTCGAGATTAGTAGGGGTCGTTTTTTACCTCAGATCAACCGGAACCGAGTTATTGACAAAAATGTGGGCGCTAGTCAAAAGTAGTTGGGACTGGTCCGAAAGCGGTTTTTCGCTTCTCTCGCGGTATTTGGTGATCAAATTTTAGCAGTTATGTGTCATGGATAACCAGACTGCCCAAATCTCGGAATATGTAGAACGGAAGATTCTTAAATTAAAGACTACGAGACTAGAAATAAAAGAACGTAGGGTGGTAGCATGCATCGCATCGGCGTCAACCTTCAGCCAGCCACGATGCATGTGCGACTAGAATTGAGGTTAATGGACGATCGTGAATTTCAGTAATTCTGATATTTTACTAAATCTTCTCTTCAAGTGAATCGGAAATGAAGTAAATTGAGTAACACAAGTTGGAATTTGTTGAGCTCGTCGTGAGAGTACAGAGACACGATGATCATGAAGCGTGTGTGTGGTGTGCGGGTGAAAAACGTGGCCAGTGTCATGATACGTCGAAGGTGGTTCACGGATCGTGCGGATGGCATTGAATCGAGGCTTCCGTGACGTTAGGGGCGTTTAAAAATTCCCGAGGGTGTCAAGCGACCCGAAATTAGGGTTATTTTTATGAAAATTAGAGAAACATATCGCGGTACTCACCTACAGCCGACCATGCCCGAACAGAAAAGAACTACCGGATATATGCGAGAGGCATAGAACGGAGACTCGCTCCGGTTTTTCCTGCACTTCCGGCTTCTCGTGGCGCCTTGAAACGCGGAGTATGAGATACGCCGAGAGAAGGCAGAGTCGGTGATTATTTATCGAACGTTCGGAATGTTTTCAACGAATTTCAAACGGAAAAATATCCTTTTTTCTTCTCTTTTTTTACCCTTATTGGATTTAGATCCCTTCAGATACAGAGAAAGATGAATTACTGAAATAATATGCCCATATAAGATAGTTTTTGTTCTATTGGGAACGAAAATGTGGCACGTACGCCGACATCTGGTGCTAAAATCTTGCACCATTCCAAAAGTGCTAGCTGGGAAATAAAAACTCCTAGAAACGAGTTATTTTTATCAGTAAATTATCACACTGACTCATTATCGTGAGAAAACGTAATAATTTAGTATTTACGTTTAACGTTTTACAAACATCTGAACAAATATGGCGGCTCTAAGTAGGTTCTGAAGAAATCTGTTGGTATTTTTTTTCGACAAAATTCTCGAGCAAAATCATTGTCTAACTATTTTTTGCATACTTGTAGCTCCATTTGGCTGGATTTTAATGGTAACATACTGCTATATAAATTCATCAGTACTTCTTCCTTACTCAAACTCATACATTTTTTTTTTTTTTTTTTCAATTTGTTAATTATATATATTCTTTTTATGTTACAGCAGTCATGTTCATAATATGTTGAATCCCTTGACTATATATTTCGAAGCAATTCATGGAAAAACAAAATTTTTAATCATTGTCTAACTATTTTAGTCGCTCGTGGCTCCGTTTACATGAATTTCAACGTTAAAACTGCTAAAAAATCGGAGCAATCCCGGTGTAATAGATGTAACGAATCACAAATTTGGTTCAATCATCCAAACAACCAACTTCAATGCTGAAAATTTCTGAATAAATAATCAAGGAAAATCATTGTCTAACTTTTATTCGTAATCTTGCATCGCTAAAATACATCATACTTCGACAAGTTAATCCTTGAGGAGTAGAAAAAAAAGATCTCGATCCTTCGAAATTATGTATCTAAAAATAAATTTACTTTCATCAGAACAAAAATACACTTTTTTATTGCCTTCCGAGTCGTTGAAAGCGATTTCAGCAATCGACTAACTATATTTGACTAACTATCGTATCGTCTAACTAGACTATCGTCCGGTGTACGATTCAGTCGCTGAGTGTCGCCACGTCCCGAAGACTATCGGCACGTGTATCCCGGCTTGTTCATACTCCATGGTTACTAATTTCCAGTTTAACGCTGGCAGCCAGCCTCTACTCTAGCACACGATAGTGTGACCGTAAAATAAATTGACACCTAAATATATAATATCGCATTATAAAAATGGGAGGTGACGAAGGAATCGGGGTTACCACGGGCCAGCCGAATCTATACAAGCAAGACTTGTCGAAGCTCGTGAGTTAATAAGCCAACAAAATCTGTCTCCACCATCGTTCTAACCAACATATTTCGCTGCGATCGTTCCCCGCGCTTCTCTCACATGCATATTTCAATCATCTCCACTAACCACCGGTGAATATTTCGTCACCACGCTCGAGATATCCGCCCCAATTCCTACCCACAATGCTTCGGGCTTTAGGTTATTCCCCCTGATAATTCACACAAATCGCAATTCTTTTTTTTTCTCTCTCTCTCTACCTTCATTCTCTCCCATAACCAACAAAATGACGTATTAACGGTCCTCCATGCAGGGCCGCGCAATTTAAAAAATTTTAATTTTTTTTTTTAATCCGAATGTTTGATTTGTGGTATGTCAAAAAAACAAAACAAACGATCGCGACCCCTGCATAATTTAGCGAAAAACTGCCGGCGATGTTTGATTGTTGTAAAAATTTGTTCAATTTACAGGATGTGACCAAACTGACGGCGCTTTCGCGGGAAGTGATCAGCAGACAAGCGACGATAAACATTGGTAAGTTAGTCTAGCACGGCTAGTTGCTTTAATCGATGTATAAACAGTTTTTTTTTTTTAGTTTTTTTTTTTTTAAATACTAAATAGACGTAGAATAAGATTTATAGACGATTTTATGACACCGTTTTGATTTTTGTTAGGTACCATCGGTCACGTGGCTCATGGGAAGTCAACGATCGTTAAAGCAATCTCCGGAGTCCAGACTGTGCGCTTTAAAAACGAGTTAGAAAGAAACATTACCATCAAACTAGGTACGTTGGAGATAATATTACGCACGAATATATCGTACACGTTTTTTTTTTTGTTTCTAACAATGATTTGATGTATTATACTACATCAACTGCTTCAACGGGTACAAGCAGATTGAAACAGAAAATTCATTCGTTTCGCTTCATTTTCTTTTTTTTTTTTTTTTTTTCTAGATTGAAAATTATTTTTAAAATCAATTTTTTTTTTTTTTTTTTTTAGTTTTTTGCCGTTTTTTTTTTTTTTTCGTCGCGAATTTAAAACATACCGCACTCGGATCGTTGATCGATATAAAGAGAGAGAGAAAATATGAGTGGCAGTGAGAAATTGTAAAATATAAATGGATTGATGGAGAAAGGAAGATAGAAAAACATGAGTGATGAACGGAAGTTATAGTGTGGAACGAAAATGAAAATACAAACAAATCTGTTTCTTCTATGAAATAGAACGGATGAATCACGCCGTTTAAATCTTTGGCATTACAGAGCCACAGCAAGCGGCGGAGAGCAGCAAAGAAACTGGAATAATCTCTGTCCAAGATGGCGCAGATAAAACGCAGATACTTAACGGCGTTTTAGCAACGCCGGAAACGGTTACTAAAAAACGCGATCTTTCTCTATCGTCCGACGACTATGAGCCTCCCGCCAAGATCCCGAGACTCGAAGATAGCGGTCAAAATTCGCCTAGCATACCGGAAGAGGGAGAGGCCCAGGTTCCAAAGTCCGAAGAGAGTTCGGCCTTCGTTGAACTCAGGAGAAAATACGAGCTCAAGGACCTCGAGATAAGAGTCGAGGACATCGGCGACAGGATCGAAGCGGTCAGAGCGAACCTGAGAAACTCCGACGACCTCCACGAGGTTGAGGAAATCGTCGACAAAAAATTGTCCCAGGGAGTCGCGATGTACTCCGTCAAGTGGAAGGGCTGGGATCCCGTTTTCAACACTTGGGAGCCCGCCTCGAATCTCACCAACTGCTCAGAGCTCCTGCTGGCCTTCGAGAGCGGGAAGACCAGGCTGATCGAGAGGTTCAAGACGGAGATAGACTACAACCCCTCCGTATCGGAGTTGGAAGATTTCATGAAGAAACTGACAAAGTCCGGGATGCTTAAGAGTTACAGACTCCCAGATATGGCCGATGTCCACAGGAACATAAACACTCTGCTGAAACGACGGAACATGATGAGCCACAGGCTCCTGAGAAAGGTGAAATCTGCTCTGGTCGTTCAGCAGTTTCACTGTCACAGATCGTCGCAGATAACGCTTCTGAAAAACTGGGAGAACGAAATAAGAACGATAACGAAAAACAAGCCGTTTATCAAGGTCGAAAACGACGTGGACCTCGAAGGTCCTCCGCAGGATTTTCTCTACGTCGACGATTACATGCCCGGGAAAGGCGTGACCATTCCCGAAGACCCGCCCATAGGCTGCGAGTGCTCGAACTGCGAGATAAAGTCAAACTGTTGCGGGAAACAGTCGGGCGGATCTTTCGCGTACACCTCGGCAAAGCGGATCAGAGTCCCGTTGGGCACTCCGATATACGAGTGCAACAACAGATGCAGGTGCGACCAGAGCTGTCTGAACCGAGTCGTTCAGCACGGAGCCTCGGTGAAACTCTGCATATTCAGGACCTCCACGGGCTGCGGTTGGGGCGTCAAGGCTCTCCAGTACATAAAGAAGGGCACCTTCGTCACGGAATACGTCGGCGAGGTGATAACGAACGACGAGGCCGAAAAACGCGGGAAGGAGTACGACGCGGCGGGTAGAACCTATCTCTTCGATTTGGACTACAACGAGATGGAGCAGTGCCCGTACACCGTGGACGCCGCGACCTGCGGAAACATATCCCACTTCATAAATCACTCGTGCGATCCGAATCTCGCCGTTTACGGGGTCTGGATAAATTGTCTGGACCCGAATCTCCCGAAGCTTGGATTATTCGCGACTAGAAATATCCTGAGGAACGAGGAGATTACTTTCGACTACATGTGTCAGTCGCTTAGAAATTCGGCCGTCGTCACTCCGAAGAAGGAGCAATTTCAGGCACATATTCCGCCGGTTTCGTCCCCGAGACAACGCCTCGATCTGCCGATAGATAACGAGTCCGTTGAATCTAGGGCGAGGTGTAAATGCCAAGCGGCTAAATGCAGGCAGTATTTATTCTGAATTTTAAGGTGAAATGAAAGTCACGTGACCTCGATATGATTTACACTTGGAATTTTCAAACGCTATTTCCTCAGCCAAAACACATTCGATTGATGTGAAATTGATATCAGTGACGTAGAAAAACTGAATGAAGGGCCTGCCGATCGAGGATTTTCGAAAATCGAGATGTAATAACAGTTTTTTAACGATATTGTTCTGTAATCCAAGGAAGTGCAGCCTCTCTCCACGAGGGGCAGCACCTCCTTGGGTTACGGAACAATATTGTTACACGAAATTCTGATTATGTCTTTCGATATTCGACAATCCAAGATTGGCAGGCCCTTCATTCAGTTTTTCTACGTTACTGATATCAATTTCACATCAATCGAATGTGTTTTGGCTGAGAAAATAGCGTTTGAAAATTCCAAGTGTAAATTATATCGAGGTCACGTGACTTTCATTGCACCTTAACAAGATCATTTTTTTTCTTTTCTTTTACGTCGTTAAAATTTCTCACGAATTATCATCGCTTAGTTCGTTAATTGAATTATTATTTTTTTTTTTACACGGTAAATAAAATAAGATTAGGACAATTATATTGTATAAAAAATTTAAATTGAGATCGATGAAAAACAATAGACTGAAATATATGAAACATGTTATCCTTTTTTTTTTCGTTTGCATGATAATTATTTTCCGTTGCTTATTTAAACTCTCAATAACCAATTTGAATGAAAAATAAAAAATAAAAAAAATCATAATAATATTCTTCGTCATCGATAATCCCTTTCAAATAATGTACAAAGTTCAATTTTTCTCGTCACGATTTTTAACTATCAATTATTATTACTTGTAGTAGTAAATAAAAACAAATGAAAAAATTAATTGTATTTTAATTATTATTATTATTTTTTTTTCCTCTTTTATATATAACAATTAATTATCGTTAGATTATTCTAATCAATGTTAAAATTGTATTGTTAAATAAAAATAGAAGTTTTTCTGTTTTTTTTTTCTTTCTTGTATATTAATATTAGTTAACTATTAACAGTTACCGGTTTCTTATTACTCTGAAAGGCGTAAAAAGCTTTGAGAACTAATTTACAATTAGTTAACGATTAATTAGTTGTTAATTTATTACAATTCATGATGTTATTTATTAATGTTAATAACAACAATAGTATAATACTATAATCGTCGATCTGTATTATATCATTAGAATAGATTTATTATATCCATTTTCCTTTCTTCTTCTTCTTCGATCAGTCATTAATGATGAATTTAATTGACGGGTTTCAATTTTACAAAGAAAAATTAAATAAACAAAACAACTTTGTTGAATAATTCTAGCGGGTTCAAACGAAAATTGATAATTGTTTTATGCTTTCAAATATCAAATTTTAGGTACTATGGATTTAGCTTACACAAATGTTATTATTTATCATTATTATTATTATTATTATTATTACCGTTATTTATACAATTATTATTGATCAAGTGAGAAATCTCAAGGACGAGGTCAATCGTACTCAAATTTATTGTTATGATTAATAAATATTATCGATGTATAAAAAAAAACGTTCTCAAATTTTATTCTACACGCAAATAAACGAAAAAGAAACAAAACATTCAGCTCAATTAGTCGTTCACCTCCGATCTCACAATTCGTTTATTTATTCCAGGGTACGCCAACGCGAAGATCTACAAATGCGACAACGACAAATGCCCTCGTCCTGCCTGCTACATCTCGGGAGGTTCTAGCAAGGATGATTCTTTCCCTTGTTTTCGCCAGTCTTGCAACGGTCGATTCCAATTAGTCCGTCATGTGTCGTTCGTCGATTGTCCCGGTCACGATATTCTCATGGCTACCATGTTGAACGGAGCCGCGGTGATGGACGCCGCGCTTCTTCTGATCGGTACGGGATCGTTTCCAGGCTCGATTCTAATGTCGAGAAACGAAATAATGTAACGATCTGTTCCTGTTCTAGCCGGAAACGAGTCGTGCCCGCAGCCCCAGACCTCGGAGCACTTGGCTGCCATCGAGATAATGAAGCTCAAGCACATAGTGATCCTGCAGAACAAGATCGACCTCGTCAAAGAGGGTCAAGCCAAGGAGCAGTACGACCAGATCCTCAAGTTCGTTCAAGGCACCGTCGCCGAGGGCGCTCCGGTTGTCCCGATATCCGCGCAGCTCAAGTACAACATCGAAGTACTCTGCGAGTACATAATGAAAAAGATACCGGTACCCCTGCGCGACTTCACCTCGGACCCTCGACTGATCGTCATCCGTTCTTTTGACGTCAACAAGCCCGGCTGCGAGGTGGACGACCTGAAAGGTGGAGTCGCCGGAGGAAGTATACTCAAAGGGGTTCTGAAGGTCGGAATGGAGATCGAAGTTCGACCAGGACTCGTGTCCAAGGACGGAGAGGGCAAGCTGACCTGCCGCCCTATCTTCTCTCGCATCGTGTCTCTCTTTGCTGAGCAGAACGAGCTGCAGTTTGCCGTTCCCGGAGGGCTTATAGGTGTCGGTACAAAGATCGAGCCCACACTGTGCCGTGCGGATCGATTGGTAGGTCAGATTTTGGGGGCGGTCGGAGCCCTGCCGAAGATCTTTATCGAGCTCGAGATCTCCTACTACTTGCTGAAGCGTCTCTTGGGTGTGAGAACCGAGGGCGATAAGAAGGGAGCCAAGGTGAGGACGACCCGGATAAGATCGATCGCGGAGGATATTAATTTTTCCCAATTCATTTGCAGGTTCAAAAGTTGTCCAAGAACGAAGTTCTGCTGGTGAACATCGGTTCATTGTCCACCGGAGGTCGGGTGCTGGCGACTCGCGCCGATTTGGCTAAGATCAGTCTGACTAATCCGGTCTGCACAGAGGTCGATGAGAAGATAGCTCTTTCTCGTCGTGTGGAGAAGCATTGGCGTCTCATCGGATGGGGTCAGATCCGCGGAGGGGACACCATCGAGCCGATCATTGATCATAAATAAGTGAATACACGTAACAAAGATATATAATCGATAAAAGATGGAAATGGATCGTCGTCGACGTCTTGTTTGTAATAAACGATCATGTGAACTCGTGAAGACTAATTTTTATTCCTTATTCGTCAAAAAATTATCTACACCGAGCCCTGAACAGGCATAATTATTCCAATTCGAGGAAACAGGGAGAAGGAATTTGATAATTCGCAGCAGCAGATAGACAAGGGAAAAACTTTTCAAACTCGGGCCGTATTTTAAAGCGATTACAAAATTATGTGGATTCTAATGATGAGCCATGATCAGATAGCATAATTTTATCCTGATGACCGCAGTCTTGACGAACTTGCGAGATCGATTGGACGCAGGGCGAATGTGCAGATTTCACTGATTTTTAATGTACGATTCTTTGCTGTTTGCTTTTCTCTCGATAGTTCGTTCAATCATTGTATCGAGTTGAAGAATGTAGACCAGTCATCGATCATTACACCGACAATGTTTTCTTTCTTTCTTCTTTTCTCATCCTTGTTCTTTATTTTGGAACGAGATTTTGAATTTCGCGGTTCATTCTCCTTTCGATTGGTCAAACTGGGATTGGCATTCATTTTTTATTGAAGAGATACGCGGGATTCCCAGCTTCGTGTCAAACCTGATGTGGCTGTAAGAGCCAACTTCAGAGCGCATCTGCTAATATCCTGCGCGGGTAACTATCTAACCTCTGTGTATCATGTTTAGATACTACCGGTGATTCTTTCTTCAGTAGTAAGTAAACGTCAACAGTACTAAAATTTATACTTTCTCTTGTTCTTTTTCCATCGTTTCTGTTTTTTCTTTTTCTTTTTTAAAATTTATTTTACGAACTAACGTCGCAACACGTTAATCTAACACGCAACAAGTGCGCCGCCGATTCAAGAATTAATTACAACATCGCGCAAAAATATTCGCAAATGGGACCTTCGAGGCGATTCATTGATTCTGACTCAATATTTATTTACAGATATAAAAAAAGTGAATAAAACATCGAAATGGTTTATCGACATGTTCTATGCATAATATTGGCAAAACCATATGACCGGCGATCAAGTTTTCAACAATCAATCGATCATAATCGTATTCCGTCAATAGAATATCTATGCGTGTCAGTGAATTGATTCTGTCGATTATCGCCGTTATCCAACGACATCGCACTGTGTGTTCCTATACTTTCATAATTGTTGTTATACAATAAACACAAAGAAAGATAAAAGATACGAAATAACAATCAGTTTTCAATTTTTTTGAGTAATTTTTTATTCTTCATTTTCCTATTCAATACTTACCTGCAGTATTAGGGACGTTGCCTAGGCGAGCCTAGCGCGGGCTCTTCGGCTTCCCGCGCAAAAATGGAGGGGATTAGGAGGGAGTAGGAAAAATCGTGATTCTGTACTTCCGGTCATGCAAGTTTTATGGCTGGTCTTATACACGATTTGACTGGTTCTCAGCTCAGATTGAAGGTGAAGGACAGATCTGTGCCGTGTATTTCGTGGAATTTTTGAAAAATATTGTTAATCATTGTATTAAAAAGGGAAGTACACAGATTTTCGGCATCGTTTTACACGACTCTGAAGACGAATTTCAGTATTCGGGAATATACGCGGCACAGATTGCTCTATCTTTATGAATAGCGGATAAAACTTGGGTCGCGTGAACGTCTGGAAGCGTTAGCTGCGCCGGAAGTAGGCAACGTCCTTACAGAACTGGACTATCATGAATAATGCCG
>JAFFZH010012029.1:0-43436 GCA_018420115.1 Euura saliciscinereae
CATTTTCATCCCATGATCGGACTATGACCAAACGATGTGTTTTCGAGCCCCTGATTTTACAAAAAAAAATCTGCGATTTCAAAAATGTCCATCTTGATGATGATATTTGAGGTCGCTATACGACCTTCAAAAATGTCGGAAAAATTTAAAAAAATTAGAGGCATCATTTTTGACCAAAACGAACCAAAAAATCCATTGGGCATCGAAATCCCAGAGGGTCACGCTCATGGGGGGTCGGTTTGACGTGGAATGCCCCATATATATATATATATATCACCTTTTTCATAAGTTCATAATCTTACACGTACATGAATAAAAATGTCACATATTTTTTCACTTCAATATTTATTTACGATTAATTATCACATAATTCGAGATTATATTTTTATTCATATGAAAAGTGTAAGTGGAACAATGAAATCTGTTTTTGAGTAAATGGATCATGAATTTCGCGCCTAGTTTCTAAATTTTCAAGAAATGCTTATTTCTAATTCAACGAATTTTGAAATCGATCTCTCAACTTATCTCACAATGATTCTATTCTATTTTTTTTCACACTATATTGTCAACCTCAAAATCGGATTTTTAATCATGATGAATAATAAAATTCCAGAATTTGTGTGTTCTCGTTAATTTTTGGTAGATCATCCCTTCTTTTAAAAATCCTATGATCCAAGATTTCGCGTGAAAATCGAGTTTTACTTTTCTGCAGAATCGGTGATCGGATTAATTACAAGTTCTGGCGACTATATTAGCAGGGGGCTAATTTTAACGATAGGTTGTGCAATTTTTAAACGAATGAGAAGAAAGAAAAACGCTGTAAAAAGAGATATCGACGACGTTATACCCTTGATACTGGTGGATAAACTATCTCTAATGAAATTTTCTAACCGTATAATAGCTTCGCATAGCAAGAGCGTCTGTTCTCTTTGAACGTACGGAATTTACTTTTAAACAGTTTCACGATACACCGTTAAACGCGCGCTGCTTCGGTAACGGGCAAATAAGTTATTCCTGACTAAACATTCATCCACCTCACCCTCACCCTAACCCCCCGAACAATGCACGGTATAATAATTAGAGTTTCTAACTTGACTCTTCCTCCCTCCGCACCGAGCGGCGATCATCCAGCTTGAAAATTCACTTCACTCCTCGGCCAATTTCCATCGGCGAACTCTGTAGTCCAGTCAAATTAGATGGAGAAAATAAATGGGTAGAGACCTTCATCTTGGTCTACTACTGAAAGGACTTAAAAGTCCTGACCTCTCACTGGACGGCTCGATCCGTCATCTTGAATCAAAGGTGCTCGAATTCAGTTTATTCATCATATCTCGACAACTATTGATCCTATCGTCACAGAGGTTATAACCAAAAATGAAGCTCACTAAATTCTCTACAACAAAGGTTCAATACATTTTTCTCATATCTTTGATAGTTTTTCTCCAATACACCAGTGAATACGTACGTAATTCTCACAAGATTCTGTACCGAGAAATTGATCATCGCTTTCAGCCCCGTATTACACAAAAACTATCGGAGATATGAAATAAATGTATTGAACCTTACTTGTAGAGAATCTAATAAACTTAGTTTTTCATACTCACCTCCGTGGCGATAGGGCCAATAGTTGTCGAGATGTGATGAAAAAACTGAGTTCGAGTACTTCTACCCTAGTTAATGAAGGTCTCCACCAATTCATAGATCTTTACTGATTAATATCGAAGATATGAAAAAAATTTATTCAAGCTTTGTTGTAAAAAATTGATTTCTTCGAATAAAAAAAATTCCCAACTATCTGTGACCGATACTTCTTGTAGTTGATTGTTCTTTTTTGAATAGTCTACGAAGAAAATGAAGAAATAGGAGATGGTTGGTGGAGAGTGAATACTCTTGTACCATAATTCGTAGAATTGAATGAACCACGTATGAAGATGAGTGATGTAAATCGTAGTTGTATTTTCTCGCATATAGTATGTAGTTTCTTTCGAACTTGGCAGCCTTTCGAGTGCGATAAACTTGATGATGGCACATCGAGTTACATAATTGTATAATTACCACTTGACTCTTGCTAGCTGGTATAATTCCGAGAATGATTCCATCCAACCGACCATTCATTCCCTCCTCTCCGTATGTCGAGTTTCTGCTAGCTACACTCGAGACGAATTAACGAACTAATTGAACCAAGCCCATACGACTTGTTTCAATTCAGTCATTCTCGAAGCCAGGTCTCTATGAAACCCCACACAGAGTGAGGGGAAAACTCGCGTTCGTATTTTTTTTCGTCCTTTTATAAACTCTAGAATATCGCCCTTCCCCCCTCGATGAACACTCGCTTTATCAACCGATTAACTCCGCGCCCCTTCGGATAATGACGAGGCAAAAATTTCACTA
Organism: Euura saliciscinereae; assembly: GCA_018420115.1. Classification (NCBI taxonomy): domain Eukaryota; kingdom Metazoa; phylum Arthropoda; class Insecta; order Hymenoptera; family Tenthredinidae; genus Euura; species Euura saliciscinereae. Next base: position 2,392 of record JAFFZH010012029.1, read on the forward strand.
GGTCAAACGTTATAAGATTCAAAGCTGTTGGTACAAAGAACGATTTTCAGTCAATTTTCCACCCTCTTTTCATTCACAGGATTAGTTTGATGTGTTCGAGAGCTCCTTTTCTCCCATCCCTGTTGATGATGTAAAAAATGAAAACCCTCTTGGCGTCACTCACAGAAAAAAAATTAGCTTTTTGCGGTTTTGTCTAGACTCTAGACTGAGAGACTAGTTCGAGACCTTGAGCAGTTTTTTTTCTCTACTATTTTACCCGTTTTTATAACGGTAGCTGGTATTCTTTTCAATATCGAGCTATTGAAGCTATTGACGAGGATACCTGAGCCCTGAAATATGGGTAGTGGACTCTGAATATCAAATCATGTATCCCACACTATATTTATATTGTCTTTTCTCTGATCCTCTTCGAGTCATGGCAGCGGTCCACGATCCTCCTCACATCACAGCATATGAGATTGTAAGAATGGCCATGACGTAACCTAACAACCGAACCTCATATAGATAGTAGAAACTCGTCAGCCAGACGACCTGGCGTCCAAACACGAACCGTTTTTCTTTCCCTTCTCATTCTTCTTCTTCTTCTTCTTCTTCTTCTTCCTACGTCCAACGGTCACTCAACAGTCTCGCCGTTTCTGGCTCCAACTTGATGTGCATAAATTTTATGGTGTACCTATATAATAATAGAAATTGTTCAACTGTATCAAATTTTGTAGACTTTGATCATATTTTGGTATATCCGAGTTCCCGGAAATCTCAAACGTAAGAAAAAGGTAAAATAGCGCAATTTTGAATGCAACTTCGAAGAAAAAACTTTTTTCACTTCATGTGAAATAGTCTCGAAAAATACTAACTCAATGTCACAAGTTTGGAAAAAATTAAATTAGACCAGTCGGATGATATCAAAATATAGCGAATCGATGAATTAATCAGTGAAGATCTATAAATTGGTAAAGACCTGCATTTTGGACCTCTAATTAGAATAAAGATGCTCGAATTCAGTTTTTTCATCATATCTCGACAACTATTGATCCTATCGTCACAGAGGTTATTATAAAAAATGAAGCTTAGTAAATTCTCTACAACAAAGGTTCGATACATTTTGTTCATATCATTTATAGTTTTTGCGCAATACAGGGCCGAAAGTAATAGTCACATTTTCGGTATAGAACCTTGTGAGAATTATGTACGTATTCACTGATGTATTAGAGAAAAACTATCCAAAATACAAGGAAAATGTATCGGAGCTTTACTGTAGAGAATTCATCAAGCTTCATTTTTTATAATAACCTTCGTCACGATAGAATCAATATTTGTCGAGATATGATGAAAAAGCTGAATTCAAGCATCTTTGATGAAAGTTTCCACCAATTTATAGATTTTCACCAGTTGACATTTCTATGTACGCTACTTCGATTGAACTATGACCGGTTTCTGGTCACTGAGGTTTGGTTAGTGGGATTATAGAGCCGGTGAGTGGTGACATGAGGCATTGGCATAAAATTTACAATTGCACTTCGAAGTTCGATAATACACGGTTGGATTATGGTAATAATAATAAGTTATTGGACTCCAGTTCCATTCGATATGCGGAACTTTGAGCGTTGGGAGAGCAAGAAGCAGTCCATTTCAAAGAAAGATGCATGCAAAACCCATGCTGCGTTTCTTTCTCTTCCATTTTGCCCAAAAGAATCATCCTCTGTTCTCTTTCCCATTCAATTACATAACGTAAAAATCGAATTTTATTATTCAAATAATTGGCCTCTTATACCTTCGTCGACTGAGGTCTTATTGCTCGGTAAAAAGAAGAGGCGAAACGAACAGGCCAAAAATAAATAAATAATTACGTATATACCGAAGCTGAAGGGAGAATGAGGACTCGAGACAGGTAGAGCCGCGGGTATAGCGTGAACTTTAATCTCGTATAACGTGCCTCGTGAGATAGGTAGACGCGAAGATAACCTGCAATCCACTCTTTACAATGTTGCTCTAGACAGGACGTCAGTTTACCTCGTATAATTTCACGTTGCACAACAAAGTTGCACGTATTTACATACAACAAACGCAAAACGAATCGAGGGGTTATGGTGTATGCGTGTATTGGGAACTGGCTCACGCGTAATTCACTGTAATTAGACCGCTGACATGCATAGTGCCTGCAGGGTCACCCGCGGCTGACCGTTTACTATCGGACAGTATAATCAGGAAGATGTCGTTCTCCGATCACTCTCGCTACTGAATATCGAGTCTAGAATGAAGGAATTAAAATATCAAACGCTATGATCAAAGTATAATTACTGTAAGACGAACGTAACCTCCTCGTATTCGCAAAATGGCTACTTGGTAAACTGCCACCATCGGTGTCTTGTCAGATATCTTTTTTCTCTTTGCTTCGTCAGCGCGACTTCCTTGCCGATATTTCTAGTGGTGCCGATCACCACTCACTCCGCACTCAAATAGTCGTTTTTTCTAACTTACGAGATTCTATTTTCAATCTCTAACGTTGACGGGACATTGAGCGTGAAGTTGTGCAATTTTTGGAACGAGAAAAATTACATTCGCGATGTAAAACACTGAGGTGTACGTCTACGGAACCAGTATTTGACCCGTGATTCAAGCTCGAAACACGAGCCTAAAGACCAACGAAGTTATTTTAAAGCGCGCATGCGCCAAAAAAAATACCCTAGGGCGGAAAGTAGATTGATTTCGATACGCGCATGCGCCAAATTTCCTTTTCTTTCATTGAATAGTATATTGTGTCGCGAATCGCCATATTTTTTGTAATAAAAGTGTATAAAAATATGGGGCTGACATAGCCATGCCAATTTCTTCACGAAAGTGAAGAAATTGACATGGCTACTTTTATCCCGCTAAACAGCCATGTAAAGCCCAGTTTTTCATGTACGTATTACAACAAGTTTTTTGTTTCAAACTTCTTTCTTTTCACCGAAGTCCTTTAATTTGAATAAAATGGTCTTCAAAACGACAAACGTTGATGAACAATCTGAGGATTGTGGCCAACCGGAAACTGCGGTCACCTTCGTTTGATATTCACAGTCGAATATGAGGTGTTTTTATTTTTTTTTTTCACTGTCTCATTGTGACTCTTCACATTCTGTACAGATTCAACGAGGTGGAGGTGAATTATTAATCGCATACATACGCGGCTAGAACGCGTTTATCCATTTTTTTTTTCAAATTATCCTGGTTAATTGACCATCGGTAGCTACCTACCTCGTCTACACATCTACACTGTCAACCAAACCGTATATAGAACCGTGACTATAATTGAACGGAATTGACCAAATGACGCCAGCACGTCTACCGAAAGATTCTTTGGCCATTGGCCACCATAGCGATACGCCCGCCTGACCACGCTAACGAGGTGTCCCCCCCCCCTCCCCCCAGGTTCGTTAAAAAATCTAAATTATCACAATTTAGTCACAAACATTTCCCTTCACGTGTAGGAAAGGATGTCGTAGAATTAGTTTGTATATATTATCTTCTTCAGATCTGCATCAAGGTCTGCAGCTATCAAACTGCACTTGTGGTTGAGGCAGTGAAAGAAAAAAATAAATAAAAATGGTCAGGATCAACCACAGCCAGATGTCGCGGTTTTAAACATCCTGAAATTGAGAGGATTTATGTCCTCCTCATATGTAGGTTAGGTTTACTTCGTGCTATATATCTTTGCAGTTTGGATTAACAATGGCGAGAAATAATCGATCACAATCGATTTATTTTTTCTCACAATAATTGATTCAACTGAAAAATTTTATCACCCAAATTTGTCTACACATTATGAATTTTCTGGAAAATTTGTTTAATAACTGGGTGAAAAAAAAAGTTGACAACAAAAAAACTACAATCTTTAAGCAAATTCTGACATCTTGGTGACAAAATTTTCAATATTTGGATCAGATTAACTCTTGGAAGAAATAAAATAATCGAAAATTTGGCCGATTGAATCGAATTATGATGGCGATTATTTTTGCTCGATTGGCCAATCGTTGCTTAATATGAATACGATGTATGCGCATGTGTTGTGTGAAGCTCTGCAACAATCGTTGCGATTGATAGTCGCATGGAGCTTTGGGCTAGCAGAGAGGAGCTGCAATCGACATAGAATAATATTAATATCCGTTTCGTGGGAATAGAGCAGCTCCCCTCACCCCCGGATCAGCGATCAATCAGCCGACGGTTAACACAAAGGCTAATATTCTATGGGCATCAGACCACCCGCGAGATTTATAATACCGAATTAATGACCTCCCTCGGGACCACCCAGAACTCATTCAAGTCACGGCTTTGAGAAAATCTACCGCATTGGATAGAACGAAAAACGAGAATTAAAATTAAAAAAAAAAAAAAAAAAACGAAGTTGATTTTTATAATTTTCAAAGTTACGTAATCCTGGCTTAGAAACTTCTAGCTTCTGAAGTTGTAGCTTGGAAACGAGCCACGAATAGAGAAAATGAGGCGTTGCGAAATGAAACCGCAAACGTAAATTTTCCCCGAATTTTCTAACCTCCGGCCAACAACGGGGGTTGTTAATTGCTTTGAAGAAACAACAATAAAAAAAAAAAAAGAAAAAAAATAGTAAGCAAAACCCACGTTTGTAGAACGCATCCCGGCACGTAGATGCAGAGTTTGGATTTAGAAATTTTCCGTGGTCTAACTTTGTACGTTCAAGTAGTTTTCGAAGGTTGTGCGTGCGCACTCGCGATAACGTCACTCAGCTGACGGTTTATCTCCTCCACTATTACTTGTTCAATTATTTCATTGTTTGCTTGTTTATTTAGGATAGAGAATATAACGACGGTGAAAAAACACAGGTTTGTGCGCGGTAGCGTGGATAAATAGTACGGTGCACACTGTATTTTTTATCCACCATGAACGGAAAGGTCGATTTTGCGGGCAAAACGGTGATCATTTGAGGTTATGTGGCTGAAGTGTAGCGCGGCCGGTACGGGAACTAAAAGCAGGGAGGAAAGAGTTTCAGGGAAGAAAGATTTACCGGGAGAGAAGAGTTCCCGGTCGGTAAAACCACTGTTTGCTCCCCGAAAACAGGTAGCAAAATCGGTCTTTCCGTTCATGTATGGAAAAAAAAGTAAATACCACCACCGAGGATAGTTAGATTATATTTAGAAAACGCAAATATGGGAAAACACGGGTGAAAGGTCAGAAACCGTCGAATTGACTTTACGGCGAACGGCAAACAGCATAAAGAATTTAAGAAAAACCACAAAAGCTCGAGATAGAAAGAGTAAATTGAATCTGATGATTACACCAACTTTCTTTCACGGTCTTAGCATTAGAGGGTGGGAAGAAAAAAAATATTCAAACAACTTTACCGAATTTCGTGAACATATATCATAAAATTTTTATCAAAGAAGCTTCTAGGATTTCAAAGATTCCCAATTTACCTTTTTCCCATTTTTTTTTCTCCTCATCTCTGCGTCTTAAATTTCATCTTTTAATTGCGTTTTCTTCAGAGTTTTGTCATAGATTTTTTTTATTCTTTCTCATGAATATCTAAAACAATATTAAATAAATAAAGCAAAATTAAATTTTTACCCAAAATTCATAGAATACAAGTCTGCAAAAGTTTGACGAAAAACCTATAAACACCTTTTTTTCTCGAGATTTTTTTTATGCGCTCAAAAATCTATTTCTAGACACCTTTCAAGAGGTAAAGACCATTCGTTTCTCAACGAAACTGAAAATACTCTGGGCTAAGGATCAAGAATCCGATAGGATCTTGGTTCATTCATCTGTTTCATCAGTAATCGCACCGTGAGTCGGCGGTTTCGTTGATCCGTGTCTGAGTGAATCGTAACCCCGAGCAAGGGTTGATAGTCCCGTCATTGAAGAATGATACATCTGTCGGTGACCCCTCAATGAACGAGCGTCTAGTTCCGTTCCGTTTCCACAATTTAGGATTCCACAGATGTGCGAATATCGGAATGTTTATCTTCCACTCAATCGATCCACGTCAACGGGGGCGGTACTCGTTCATGCGTCGATTCAGAGAGACCCGTATCGTAAACTTAAACAGCTGTTTACCTTTCCATCTCATCCCGATGACGATGAGAAGGGGCGAGTGCTCGAATCGAGAGGGCATCCAGTTTCCTGATGCTCGTGTCCTGGATGAGCCACTTCGGGTTGACAAAAGGCCCAAAATAATGCGATTTAAAAAAAAAACTTCTCATTGCGGATTTTTTATTTACCTATCAATATCTGCAAAGATCCAATCCGAATCTGGTTTTTAAAGTGTTCTAATTCGAGCCCAACGGTGATAATCTGTAAAAATTATCCAATTTCACAGCTCAGAATGAGAGTGATACTTGTTACAAAAAGCCAAGAGTGATGAGAAACTTGGAGCTTCTAGCGGGCGGAAAGATCTGTTTTCCGCCCGCTCAAGAGGTATGAAAAGTGGCATTTTGCGACCGGGTGTGAGAGAATGCTATTTTTTACCCGACTTCGATAAAATGACCAATATATTCCGTCGCTGTAACGCGGGTGGAAAGTAGGCGGTCAATTTCTGACCAGAAGGAAGAAAAGTATAAAGTAAAAGTAGAAAAGTAAGTAAGTAAAAGGTGGACTTTTTTGCCCGGCAATTACCTTTTTTGCCCGCTTATTTACTTTTTTGCCCGGCAATCTGATTTTCTTCCCTCTGGTCCAAAATTGACGACTTTCGACCCGCGTTTCAGGGTCGAAATACGGTCACTTTATCGTAGTCGGGTGAAAATTAATTTTCACCTACTAATCAGATTAAAAAATGTAACTGGCGATGAAATATTTATTGAATCAACTTCTAGTTTCACAGATATCTTCTTTGATATATTATGAACAATTCCACGTGAGCTTTTTCAGTCCTGGTCTTTGAATCCAGGTAAATTACTTTCATATATTTATGAAAAAATAACCAAAACCGATTTTAAAAAAGTGCCATTTTGGGGGAAATGATTGTTTCAAACTTCATTTCTGACATCTTCATCACTGTACAACAAATTCCTCACGTGAATCTACTCTTCTTTCTATTCTGATATTAAAAAAACAAATAAATATACATTGCTGTAACTCAAGTTCTTCATCGCCAGTACAAATTCCAATGGATGGTTCTTCGGAGGCCTTTTGGGTACATCGCATCGAATTTTCAGCTTATATGGATTATATATTGTGTTTTTTTTTCTCAGTTTTGAATGCAAAAACTTGTGAGAAAAATTTGGCATCAGGACCATAACGTACTGGCACACCGGGTCGATTACCGAGGTGAACAGTTCTCTTGGTGATACCGTGGAGAAAATACGCCTTAAAAGGCTATAACTGAGCGTTGTAATTTTCCATCTCGTTCTCTCTTTCTCTCTCTCTCACTCTTTCCACCTTTCTACACGGCCACGGAAGATTCATAGCGCTGTCGTGGTCTGTTCTATACGGACCAAGAGCCCCGCGCGCTCACGGCGACCCCTGAAAGGTGGAACCTTATAGGGGTTCAACTCACGCCAAAATTTTTACAACTCTTTTAACATGTTTTGTAGAAACATTTCAAGGAGGAGAAAGGAAAGGGGAAAATTCATGGTATTCGTGACCTGAGGCGAAGGCGAGAAAAAATCGTTTTTAAGTCTGGGAATTTTCTTGACACCTTCTGATAACAATGAAATCATCAATAAATTGATGAAAGATGATCGTTAACTTGGAGTAATTGGGACTTTTTTTTCTTAAGATTCAGAAATTTTCATGATAAAAACCTTGAATTGTAGATTTTTCATTTTCGTAGTCTAGTTACAACAGTCGATTTTTTTTAAATAGATTTTGTGACAGTTCGGTTCATTGATACATGAAATAAAAAAAGGCAGTTTTTTATCGTTATTCAAAATTTAACAGCAATTAGTGGCGTAAAAAGAACCTCGAATGATACCAACGATCAGAACTGAATAGAGTCTGATTCACTACACTTGAAAACTAGTTAAAACAAGTCCGTAGGTATTATCAATTGATCTCTACAGTCCATTAAAAAAAAAAAAAAAACGTTAGGCAAAGTAAGTAAAGTAAGAGCAAGTGGATTTTTTTTATTACTTTTTTGACGTTTCTACTGATAGTTTCGAAAAATTATACGCCGAGAAGAGTCAATTTTCGTTTTTGAGAGGCCTGTCGATACATGCAAATGATTGATGCTCATTTCAAGCAATTTTAGGTTTCCAAAATTGTGGATTTTGAAGGAAAATCGATTACGTCTTTGAAAGACTTGATTTTGCAAAGGGATTTTTATCTCATATATGGGTTACCGAGATTTCTCAAAGCTCCTTTAAAGCTCGAAGAACAGTTTCGGCGAATTTTCCAACCTTTCCTGATCTCTGATTGTACAGGCTTCAAACGACGAGTGCCTTCTAAATCCACAGAGTCTCGTGAAAGTGAGAAATATAAAGGCGAAGTAGATAAAGCCAGGGATTTCCATCATCCGAAACGAGTCTTCTTTCGATTTTCATGAAAAAAGATTTTCCGGGTTTATTGACATGCCTTTTTTTCACTACAATATTGACTTGACGTGTCAATAACTCGTGAATTGATGAAAATTGTCTGAAAAATTGAGAAATTGATTTCAAATAATGAGAAACATTGGAATTGAAAAATTCAATCGAATTGAATAGATTAACTCGGATTATTTCAGTATTAAAAAATAATGTGTCAGTCAAAATTTACTTTTTAAAGTGTGAAAAAAATCAGCTCCCGGAGGTGTTTAAATTATCTTTTTTATCTGTTCCGCATACCCTCGCTCGTATAGTGTAATAAATTAGAATTCCTACGGTAATGAAGCGTCGGATTCACAATTAGTTCCCTGAAAGTTAAATTTTTATGATTCATATCACAACTTTAAACGCGATGTACAAAATCGTGCGAGGGGGATTTTTTGGCATCGTTCACGTTTTACACTCATAATTTGGACAATTTAACACCGGGTACGTTACGTCGACTGAATTAGTGATTCACCACGAAAAAAAAGAGAAGACTGACAAAAGTCAGACTATTCAGAATATCGAAAAAATTTCGATACAGGCTGAATTTGAGAAAGCAATTTTATTTTATCATCGACTGATCATCGTCTGATCAAATTTCAATTTTTTTTCGTTTCTGTTACAGGGTTCTGGGTCCTCGTCGAAACGACCAAGCACGATTGTAAGTACACGAAAATACTCCAATTTGGTATAATGGCAATAATCTATTCTCCCGAACTCGTATAGGGGGCGGCTGTAGAAAATCGTCGCCATTAACCCCTTACTCGATAAATCAATCCGTCACACGAGTAGGGTGAGGACCAAAGTGTCCATAAATTCGCTTATAAGTTTAGCACAATTCAGCTAACCCCCCCACGAAAAAAAAACCAATTTTGTTTCGAAAGTAATGAGTTCTCCCGCAAAGTGAAAAAGCAGTCTCGACTATTTTCGTTTCGTTATTCCGGGAACACACAGCCAGTGTGGCTTCAAGCACGCTGTACTTATTCTTCAAGAGCCACGTTTTCAACTTGTTTTCAATTTCCGAAGATCACTCTCAATTTTGACCAATAAAGCCGCCATTTTGAAATCGATACTGTTTCCGCAGTGCAAATTCTGTTCTATCACATGCATGGTGGCCACTGCCCAAAGGAAATCTACACAGTTGGAGATATAATTCGAGTTTCTGTTACCTTTTCCTTGTCACTGAAAATTTCGCTGAAATATTCATCCCAATTTATATGAAAGAAGAAACCAAAAACTGCAATTCAACGTGGCAAACTGTGATCGAGTCTATTGAGAAAAAAATCTTTACCTTCTACGATTATAAAAAATCCTGGAAGATAATCGTAAGTTCAAAATCACTTGACAGATTGAATTCGCATTTGGATCAGATTCTCAGTTTGAGGGTTCTGATTTAATGGTCCAAATTTTGAAAATATTGATTCAAAGGCTCGAGATTCAGTTCTACCACTCACTTTCATTTTTTCATTACTATTTAATTGCGGTAACATCTTCATAATGTTTTTTTGATCTTCTTTGTAGAATATGAAATATTCATGTCAACTTTCTAAAGCACGAGAAAAAAAAACTTGTAAAAATTTTTAACTGTGTGAACAAAAAGAAGTCAGGTAAAAAAAAATGAGTCAAGGCGATCAGTGCAGCGAAAACTAAGCAATCACATCGTCATGATCTCTGTGGCTTATATTTGTATCAACAATTATTTCTCATCGGCATCGAATACTTATTGTAACATATTTTCAAGCACAAATTGATCCGGCGCTTGATTAATCAGTTCGAAACTTTGGTGAGAGAAAAAAAAGTTGTAATTGGGTGAGGGAAAGTCGAAGGATTTTTTTTTGTCCTGACTGTTTGCAGTTCAAGTTGTACTCCAGCATCGGCTACTGCAGACTCATCTGACTTTTGATCCGTGACTAAATGGGACCAGATGTAGTTTATCACAAAAGGACTAGTTTACGTTGATTTTCCATTTTCTCGTAACTTTGTCCCTCCCACAAAAGTCGAAACGACTACTAGGATACCACGGACGGCTTTAGAAAATCGTAAATCTGCCTTAACTCTTCGTTATGGTAATCGTAAATACGACCTTAAAGTAACTTGACATTCCAATAAGCCGGGAGCTCTGCTTACGCAGCCTATACTAGGTGGCGCGGACTTTTTTCAACTCCGATTTGAGAAAAACAGAATCGAGTTTGTTGAATTTTGTACTGGAACTTCAAGATTGAGGATTATTAAAATAATCGCAACGCCGATTGAGAAGAAAGTTTGACCAATTTTTGGGTCCAGTCGACATAAAAAAATCCATTCATATCTCATTAGGTTTCCGAATGGTTCGAATTGAGCCACCCTTTGGATGGTTTGGTTGGTTCGCTGCTTATTCCCACACCGTTAGTAATAAACCTCGGTAAAAAAAAAGAGCTTGTAATCCTGATACTTACGATGATAATGATAATGATAAGAGATATTGATATTAATAGTGATGAAAATAATGGGGCAAGATATCCCCTCGGATACACGAACGGTATCGTTACGTTACGTTACTCCGTTATATATGTATAGTCGTGATAAATTTATCGTTATTAGGTATGCTATAAATATATATTTGCGGAACTGTAAACCTGCAAGTAGAAATGTGTTTTACTCAATCTCACTCACACACACGCACACTACTTGAGTACGGAAAGAAAAGGAAAGGGAATATAAGAATTCGAGGACTGCAGTCGCCAGTTTGTCTATAATTTTTGTGGCTAGCTTCCAACTGAGACACTCGCGAAATTTTCTTAGACACTGAGGATGAAGAGAATAAGCATTAGCTATACAAGCGCAAATAAATAAATTGAATATAGTACAGATCGATAAATTGGTGGAGGAATGCATATTTGCCTAATATTGGACGGACTAAAAGTCCTGACCTCTACCTGGACGACTCGACTTCAGTTTTTTCATCATATCTCGATAACTATTGATCCTATCGTCACGGAGGTTATTATGAAAAATGAAGTTTATCAAATACTCTACAATAAAGGTTCAATACATTTTTTTGCTATCTTCGATAGTTTTTGTGTGATACAGGGCTGAAAGTGATGATCAATTTCTCGATATGGAACTCTGTGAGATTCTGTACGTATTCACTGGTGTAATAAAGAAGAACTATCAAAGATACGAGAAAAATGTATCAAACCTTTGTTGTAGAGAATTTAGTAGGCTTCATTTCTCATAATAACCTCCGTGACGATAGGATCAATAGTTGTCGAGATATGATAAAAAAAAAAATGAATTCTAGCATCTTTGATTCAAGATGGCTACATATAATTATCAAGGAACCCAGTTTCTCAATTCTTTAGAATTGGAAGGTGTTTCTTTGTCCCTGGTTCTTGAATGAATTATACCGCAGTGTTTTTTATTCATCGTATTTCTTAAATTTGGATTTTTTTTTTGCTCCATTTCTTTTTGTCTTTTCTTCATAATCTCTACGAATTATTAATAATCCACGAAACTCTTACCTCCGGGGACATCCTCCGGCTTACCCTCGAATTTCTTTTAGATCTTTTCAGCCAGAAGATTTCAGACCGATTAACGTACGCTTTATTTCTCTAAATTTCTTCATCTCTCGCGCTATCAAGGCTCTTTTCTAGGTATCGATAAACTCAAATTACACAACGATCGAAGCCACAAAGAGAAAAATCTGTATCTATAAATTAGACTTAAACTCGGATTCAGTTTCTTTTTGATCTCACAATGTGATTTTTATCCGCGTTATCCGCCCTCATATACACAAGACCCGATAAAGATACCCTCTCCAGTTACACACCTATGTAGACATTGAACAACGGGCTTAGGGCTTAGGTCCGAGGGCTTAACGGTTACGCATTGTGCCCTAATCCTAAACGCGGTGTTCGGATGAACCGATTTTTTGAAGCCAAAAATTACGACCGCAAGCTCGCATCTGAAAATTCCATCCACAAAATCTTGAATGGAAACGATTTTGGTAAAATTCAGGTAAAGGACCAAAAATTTCCATTGAGTTATTTTTGCATTATTTTCTACCAGACCGTGTAACACAAATTCATGTCGTTTTTCACATTCTACTGCATACAGTTTGGACATTTTTTTTTCATTCAAAAATGTTTAGATCCAAACATTCAATTTCCCATAATGTATCTTTGAAAAAACTAAAAACAGCCTCGTGGAGGTTTTCTTTTGAATCGTCCTATAATAGATATTTATGTGGCATGCGCAGAAAGTAACTGTTTATTCGGCAAGGTTATGTTTTTCGTACGAGCCGTTGGTTTTACCTGGCGAGCCGAAGGCGAGTCTTGTAAAGCGACGGCGAGTACTAAAAACATAACCTTGCCGAACAGTTACTTTCGACGCGCGCCCCATACAATATTTTTCACGGAAAAGGCATTAATGGTCACTTTGACGCCACTGGAGTTCCGCACGAACTGCGTATAGGAGCTGCTGTAAAAGGTAGAAGAGAGGGGGTAACCTGCGGTATAAAGACTTTATTCCGCAACTTTGACGTGCGCACTTCGAACTGCGCATCAAAGTTGCGGAATAAAGACTTTATACCGCAACTTTGAACTTAGCGGTATAAAGTGCCACTTGCCGGAACGAAAACAGGCGTCAAAAAGTGACTTTTTAATGCCTGTGCCGTAAAAACAATATTTTTATTGTTAAGTTGTTTTATTCTCAAGTCAAACTAGTTGAAAGTGATTAGAACGCGAATCACTTGGATAGGAGTACGTTTAGATTGGCCGTGACGTCAGAATTGACAATTTTATCGGCACATTAAAAAAAAAACCTATTTTTCTTTTTTTCTTTAGCAGATTTAAGTTCCGTCTGTCCTTCTTCTTCTTCTTCTTCTTTCCTTTAGTTCTCACCTAAATTAATGTGTTAATCCGGATGATATATTTTTTTTCTTTCATTTTTTTGTACTGTGCGAATAATGAAATAGAAAATTTGAGAAGAAAATGATAAATCGTTATAGAATTTAATTAAAGCAGATTTATATTCGTGAAATTTCGTGAAACGCGAATAAGAGGGAAGATGACGAAGACGAAGTTGAAGATGAAGGAGGAAGGAGGATATTCATTTGACAGTAAACGTTGGCTTGACGTTAATCTCTACCAGGTACAATAATGCAAGAAATATCCTCGGCCTACCGAAGCCTGCAAGGATTTCGTCCTCTTCCTTTCCCTTCTTCCTTTTTTTTCTTTTCCTTTCGCTTCATCTTCTTCCCTCGTCGAAAGGGGGAGACTTTGCAGCAGACTGTCTGTCGGATGGCACGAGCACAGTCAGAATGTATGGGGGACGCGGAATTACGTGGTTCTTCTCAACTCGGCTCAGACGCAACAACAATGGAAATGCCAACGTCGAAACTTGATACGCCATCATTTTCGGCGACAAACGTCGCGGAAGCCGTACACCAGGTTTATTGGGTCCTGTTATTAAAACGAACCAAAGATTTGTGGAGCTGTTGCTGTTGCTCCGGAAGGGAAACGGAAAAGGAAAAGGAAAAGGAAATTGAAACGGAATCTGCGAAGCGTGATAAAAACGAAGGGCGAACAAAAATTACTTTAAAAATCTCATTTCTTGGTTTTAAATTTGTCTTATCGGTGAAATGCCAGCAGGTGTATCGATTAATCATGCCGTCTATCAATCTTCTGGCATGGTAGCTGAGGAGAACGGAACCTCGACGAACCGTTGGCGCGGTCATGATATATAAAGGAGGAACTCTGCGAAACTGTGCGAACGATATTTTTTTCTTTATCAGATACGTTTTATCCGCCCCAATTAATTCACCATTCATTCTCAATTCAGTTCTCCGTTTTATTGACAGTTTTTTTTTTCGTATCCTCTGTTATTTTATGCCCTTTTTTTCACGACACAATTTCACTGTTTTTATGCGGTCGGATTTAGTCCAGGGAGGATTTTCAATCTAGTGGAGTGAATGGTCACTCGAAAAGACGTTTATTGTGGCCTAATATTGAACGGACAGAAATTCCTGACGCTATCTTGAATCAAAGGTGCTCGAATTCAGTTTTTTCATCATATCTCGACATTTATTGGTCCTATCGCCATGAAGGTTAGTATGAAAAATGAAGCTTACTAAACTCTCTACAACAAAAGTTCTATAAATTTTTCTCGTATCTTTGATAGTTTTTCTCTAATACACTAGTGAATACGTGCACAATTCTCACAAGATTCTATACCAAGAAAATGATCATCACATTCAGTCCTGTATTACACAAAAACTATCGGAGGTATGAAGAAAGTGTATTGGACCTTTATTATAGAGAATTTAATAACCTTCATTTTTTATAATAACCTTCGTGACGATGGGATCAATAGTTGTCGAGATATGATGAAAAAACTGAATTCGAGCACCTCTGATTCAATATTATGCCACGATGAAGGTGTCTTGGAGTGACTGGTGTCAGTGGTAAAAGGGTGAATAGTCACTCCGAAGAATTTAGGGAGCCCGATCGTTGTCGACTATAGCAATTGTGTTTTTGTTACATTTTTCTAGCTCTTGTTTCTGTTTCTTCATTTTTTTTTTTCTCTTCGCTTTTCCCGTTTGGTACCAAATGTCTCTAGTGCGCCGGTACGACGCCCGCATAGCAACAGTTGTTACAAAGAGGCCACGCTTCGCAGAAGATGTTTCCACCCTTGTAGTCGTCCTCGCCTCTGTACGTATAGCTTATATAAGCCTCCTGGGGTTTATCCGAGAGCCCTTATAGATTTTTCACCTTTTTCTTTCCTCTTCTAATTTCCTCTTCATGCTGTACGATCCTCTTTCTATTTCTGAACGATTACTCGGAGATTTTAGTCTCTCGTCGAAGGGTTTCTTTAATTTTTGTTCAATTTCGTTTCTCCAATTTTGTAGTAGCACTCATTTCAAAGGGAAGATTTCCTCGAGGATTCCATAAAAGAATATATATTTTTCGTCACTTTTGCAAAATCTTCTACTTTTTCCCCGCCGCCTTTCAAAATTCTATAGAGAAAAGGATTTTAAGTAGTAGCTTCACGGTTCTTGAGAGAAATAAAATGGCCTGTGTCCCCTGACCCATTAGCCTAGTCGTTGTTCGAGCCAGATAAGGTTTCCCAGTTGCACTCGGCCAAGTACCCTATACCGTACCGGTCGTAATGGGAGTTGGCAGGACGTCTGGTGGTCTGGTACGTCTGGTACGTCTGCTAACCGTTACTACAAAGCGTAGAAATTTGAAGGGCAGACAACTCCAAGTCTTGAATCAATATGACGCAGGTTGTGTGGAGGTTACTGGTTGTGGGTGTGAGACACTTTACGACTGGCTACGAGACGGGTGGCTTTTTTGTGGAAAGCAATTCCGTTTTTTTTTTTTTGTTTCTCCATCAATACGTCATTCGATGCAATTATTGAGATACGATTTTATCTATTCAAGCGAGTGATGTTGAAAAATCGTTCTGACATTATTCAGAGCTCGTGTAAGTTGAACGTATTCAAATTCGCACGTAATTTTCATATGTAGATACACACAAAGTGGCAATAATTTAATCCTCTCTAGACTAACACGCTCATTTCTTTCGTCCACTTAAAATTATCTTCTTTCTTTTTCTTATTTCTTATTCGCAGTAAGTTATTCGGATTTGCTAAACGCATATCTGTGTTCTTCGCAGATGAGATAGAGAAAGAGAGAAATCTGAATTACTTAAAGAACACGCATTCCTCACACCCACGTGACTTTGCTGGTTTCGTTGATGTACGACTTGACGCCACTCAGTTTAGCCTTTCTCTTTTTTTTTGTTTTTTTTTCCTAATTTTTCTTCTCTTCACTCACTTCATTTTTCACATTCCACTTCTGTGTCCCCAACCATTTGCTCGCGACTTTGTTCTCCACTCCTACACTCGTACTTGATTAAACATGACGGGACGGTACGGGATGGAATCAAGGTTGCTAAATATTGCGACAACAGCTGCTTCTTTTCAACCCCCTTTTCTCAACTGGCAGCACTACCCGCGCACAATCTTTTCCAGGGAGAAAAAGATAAGAAAAGAGAATCTAATTACATTGCCAAAAAAGTACCACATTTTTATTTCATAATATCTCCTCTCTTTCTCTCTCTCTAAAAAAAAAAAAAAAAAAAAATCATTTGACCTGAGAAACAGATTGGAGAAAATGTTTTGAAGAAAATTTGTAAAAAAATTTCATTTCGCTTCGTTTATCAAAGTTCAAAAGAAATTTCGTTGCATTGGATTTCTTATTTCGCAAGAATCGGCGAATATAATTTATGAAATAAGAAGAAAAAATTGTTATTTTATAACTCGCTTACCACATGTTTCGTAACAGTTTTTTTGTTTCTTCTTGTTATCGCTCTTATTACTGTTTCGTTAGGAATTCGCATGCGAGTAATCGGAGCTAATCAATTCTACGATCTATGTAAGAGGTAAAACAAAATAAAAATTTGATTCGATTAACGTTGATAAAGTGAGAGAATGTACCCACAGGATGTAATTACACGTGTATTGAAATTTTTCGGCCGCGGTGTACGAATGCAAATTAAAAGATTCGCCACACGTGGCCCCCGGGTAGTTCGAGGATAGGTTTCGGGTTACAGGGCGATGTTGAAATCAGCATTTAAGACATACGTGACAGCTGTCAACCGCCGCTGTAGTCTAGTACTCAAACTAAAATTTAGCCGGGCGACAACACGCCTGAAGTTATCGCGCGGCTATAATAAGCGGAAAGGAAGAAGACAATTTTTTAAAATATTACTTTTCCATTTATCATTGCTCCTAATTATTTTCAATCTTTTATCTTCCTCTTTTTTTAAGTTTTTAACGACGAGATGATTATTCAACTCGCTGAAAAGTTATTCAAAGAATGAAATACGATTTTCTGTGAGACTATTTTAGACGCTTGAAACGGCGTGTGTGTCAAGATACGAATTTGCTAGAGACAAAAAGGGGGTGATTCTGGAATTCGAGAACATAGAATTTGAGAAACCAGTTCTACCAGGGGGGTGGAATTTGGAATTCACAATATTTTCCAAGTTTCACAAGATTCCACGAATCCTATACATAAAAATTCCTGAATTGTTATAAAAATCACGAAATATTATTAAATTCTCAAAATTACACGATATTTTTCTGACCTTTCGAATCAAAATTTCATGAGTTTCGAAAAAACCGCAATCTTCACGCATCACGTCAAAATTTATTGAAGTAGGTATAACGAAAACCGAAAGTTTCTGTGTAATGTGGCATATGGCAGGCTTGATCGAGTCTTTGGCTAGAAACAAAACGGCAGATGCTAGAGTGCAAAAACCAAGAATTTAAGAAGCTAGTTCAAAGAGGCTGACAGGAAAAGAGAGAGGATCACATTTTTGCTAGACAGCTGGTTCCGCCTTTCTGAGAACGTTAAAACCGTACTCATTATTATTATTATTATATTTTCTTACACCCTGTCATCTTTTTTTTTCTACTCCATACATTTCTCAACAGAAATTTAACACTCTGCCAAGGTTCTACCCGGCAGAACTAGGTCAAAGGCTAAGTATACCTTTTTTGAACCCCTTGAGAGAAAAAGAATGAAATAAAAATAAAAAAATCTAATATTTCAACATTTTGATCGACGTCTGACTGCCTCGAAGTGTTTGATCGATGGGGATGAATTTGAAAAAATCACAAAATTTTTATTCACCAGATTCAAATGTATTCTTGAATACCTTGTGTGAGCCACATTTTACTTTGCATCTGTTCTTATTTTAATACACTTTATTTTTTCTTACAACGAGAAACTTTTAGATTGAAATTGTAATCCGTCAAATTTTTAAGCCTCAAGGTTTCGCGGAATCTTTTCATTAATAAAAAAACTTTTTTAGATGAGACGCGCGCGCGCAGTCAAGTGGAAAATTAAAATTATACAAATAATGAGAAATTGTTCATACATCAATTATTCGTAGAATATACATGATTTGTATTTCAAGTCTATTAAAATTCAATTAGGTTAAGGCTTAGGTTTAGGTTAAGGCTTAGGTTTAGGTTAAGGCTTAGGTTTAGGTTAAGGCTTAGGTTTAGGTTAAGGCTTAGGTTAAGGCTTAGGTTTAGGTTAAGGTTCAGGTTATCGGCTATTGTTAGGTTATCGGTTATTGTTAGGTTAGGTTATAGGCTATTGTTTCGCGACGTTGTATTGATTGAATGTCGAATTTTGACGATAATTCTTTTTTCATATCACACAATAGATTTAGATTAATTAATTAATGGGATTAATCAGATATGAAACGAGCCAAATGCTTTCTAATCATGAAAAAAAGGAAGAAAGATTCAATCGGATATAGCAAAACGGGTGCAGTGAAGTCGTTCCGCGGTCGAAACGCACCGTTTATTCAAAACCTCGGTACGAATTGCCGGAATTTCATACTCAACGCGTATATATTAGAAGCGGGTGATAATTAAGGGTAATTTATAACGGCGATTCCACGTCGACGTGTCAAGTGAGTTATGTGCAGGGGTTGTGTATACCAACCAGCGCCAACTGCAGCAATTACGACCGTGTCGTGTTGAATGGATATACTAGAAACTTAGTCTTACTGGTATTTTCACTATCTGCTCAACGATCTTGAATTTTTTTTATTTTTTTTCTAATACGAGACTGGAAAAAGGAATTGAACAAAAAAAATTTAATCTAGTGTTCACTGACAAGAAGGGTGCGAGGGGGGATAAATTAGACCGTTTTTTTTTAGGCACAACCACGTCATGCGTTTGACACAGCAACCATAACGACTTTTTGACCCCTAGAAAGTGTTTCATTTCCATCTCTAATTATTAGGAACTATTTTCTCCTCAACTCTTCGTTTGTACACAAAATTATAATTTTTACAATCAAAAGTTGTTAACTTCTAATTTTACAAATTTACTACAAAATTAGTATACTTCCTAAAAGGGACGATGAATAGATGAAGGATCAAGTTAAATTAGTCTGTTTCATTGAAATCTTGGAATTGTTAACAAATTGATTGTTGGTTTTATTTTCTATTTTTCAATTAGCTTGAAATTTGTAACTGATGTTAATGCAGCAGAATTCATGAACAGAAATTACGATATTAGGCCTCTAATTCTGTTGCAATTCGTTCATGAATTCAATTCTCTGTAAAAAAAAACCGTGATTGTTTCTATTGCGCGAAAAAAAGTAGTTATTCTACTTTCAAGTAACACTTTTGTGAGCAAATTCGAATGTAATTAAGAAATAAAATTACAGGTTCAGCTTAACGTGGGAAATTATTAATCGTCAATTCGTCCGCTTTTTCAAATATCCCAGTTCTAATAGATATTTATGTGGCATGCGCAGAAAGTAACTGTTTATTCGGCAAGGTTATGTTTTTCGTAAGAGCCGTTGGTTTTACCTGGCGAGCCGGAAGCGAGTCTTGTAAAGCGACGGCGAGTACTAAAAACATAACCTTGCCGAACAGTTTCTTTCTGCGCGCGCCCCATACAATATCTTTTACGGAAAAGGCATTAATAGTCACTTTGACGCCAGTCGAGTTCCGCACGAACTGCTTATAGGAGCTGCTGTAAAAGGTAGTAGAGAGGGGGTAACCTGCGGTATAAAGACTTTATTCCGCTACTTTGACATGCGCACTTCGAACTGCGCATCAAAGTTACGGAATAAAGACTTTATACCGCAACTTTGAACTTAGCGGTATAAAGTGCCACTTGCCGGAACGAAAACAGGCGTCAAAAAGTGACTTTTTAATGCCTGTGCCGTAAAAAATGATTAATTCGTCATTATTTGTTGGCTAATAAGAGTTTTTTCGTGTAATCAAATGACTGAAATAATGATTCTTCGTCTTGTGGATTATATTAACGATTCTAGGGATCTAAAATCGCAACTTTTTTTTTCTCACATGCCGCAATTTCTCTCTTGATTTTGATTCGACTATAATTCTCCCACTCACAGACCGCGTTTATACTTAATGCCCCCAGTTATACGGTCACGTCGTATCATATGTGTTCGATAATAACTGGGTCGAGTGCGGGAATAGCTTCGAGTATAACAAACCTACACGTGATGTTAGGTACGATTAGAGTTAGTGTTATGAAAGTATCAGAATAAACGGGTATAGCTCTCAAAACCGTGTCAATTGGTTTATATTCGTATTTATACACTCTGCACAATGCTCCGAATCCGAATCTGAAAACCTCGAAAATATATGATCCAATTAGAAAACCAAATCAAACAATTTTCTCCTTTATTGTTTATAGTACAAAAGTAGGAGTAGTTGAATTACATCAAAATATAGCTATAATCGAAAAAGATCCGCCATCTTGATTCCAAGGTGCTCGAATTCAGTTTTTTCATCATATCTCGACATCTATTGATCCTATCGTCACGGAGGTTATTATCAAAAATGAAGCTTGCTAAATTCTCTACAACAAAGGTTATATACATTTTTCTCGTATCTTCGATAGTTTTTCTCTAATACACCAGTGAATACATCCATAATTCTTACAAGGTTCCATACCGAGAAAGTGATCATCACTTTCGGCCCTGTATTACTCAAAAACTATTGAAGGTATGATAAAAATGTATTGAACCTTAATTGTAGAGAATTTAATAAACTTCATTTTTCATAATAAACTCCGTGACGATATAATCAATAGTTGTCGAGATATGATGAAAAAACTGAATTCCAGCACTTTGGACTCAAGTTAGTCCAGCAGCGAATTTAAACCATTGGTGTTTAGTGTTTCCCGGTTGTTTTACCCTTTCGTGATTTTTATCGGTTATACTGGGTGTTGCCTCGTGGCGAATGGGGGTTTTATGTGGATCAGTAGAACATAAACTGAATTTGGCAAAATTCCAAAACGTTTTGGTTTTCCCCTAACGTGCGTAACCTCTGCTTTTAGTGTCACGAAAATTGTTAACCACCGGACCTCGAATTCACCGGATTCTACTGTGATGATTATTATCATCATTATCAATCGAAATTGAACAAACTACCGGAGGAAAAAAGGGAAAGTTTTAATAGACTTTATTTTAGTTCGGAAAAACAACTCAGTCAACTTTTTTATAGGAGTTTACCCATCTTTGTCCTAGATCCGGGGGGATAGGATAAAGAAACAAAAAAACCGATAGACTAACGGAGTATTCTATTCCATTTGTGAGACTGTAACCGGAAGCTTTTATCACAGAGTGCAGTTCAGGTTCCGTAAACGAAAAATATCCAATTCAACCAAAGTTACCATTAATTAGGGCAATCGATTCGACACAGTTTTATTCACTGTCTTAGTTTTCTCACAACGGGCAAACTGAAATAACTTGAAATGGTTCATTCACTCACTCAGTCAAATAAAGAAGAATGGAAAAGTTTTCGTGTTCAACTTTCGAGAGAAATGTTATCTTGAAAATTACTATCTCGCAGATTTAAGGATCGCGATTCTGAGAATTTCGTCTGATTTTTAAACTTTATCATATACAAAAATGGAAACAGTGAGTATAATGAAATCTGAAAGATTGAACCCGAATTCGTTTCCAGGGAACCCAAAACCATCGCAAAAGCCAAGCATTTTGAATTCGGTACTTTTGATTGACATCGAATTCGGTTTTAGAGACCCCGATAATACATCAAATCGTATGGAGTCAGAGTTTCGATTTTTTAAAACAACAAAACTTTCAGCTATCAGACGTTCAAAAAACGGAGAAGAATTTTTACCCGACTTTTCATTAGCTTATAATACAGTTTAATTAACCTTCTGTCTTGAAATTTGATCAATTATCCACAAAATGAATTTGATAATGGAAGAAGAAATTATTATTCAAAGATGAAAATTGTATCGAGACTTGATCTAGTGCAGTGAAAAATCGCGTGAAAATTTTATAGTCCAGACTTTAGACATTTGGATAGTAAAAAACCTCGTTCCTTCATTTTCTTTTTATTATCACATCATTTCTTATCGTTTTGACATCAATATGACGCAAGGTTGCTGAAATCTCGTTGCAAATTACAAAAAAAAAAAAAAAAAGGGAATAAAAAAATCGTGACGATGATGAGGTTGTTAACTCTTTGGGACCTGGCTCCTCGTTACTGGTACTTACCGAGGTGTAATATTCTTATATCTGTACCAGTCGATCGCTGATTGACAGTATAAAATTCGAAATTACGCCGAGAGGCATTGCCGACGTCTGCACTGACGATGAAACAGCTGGGTTCTCATTCGCAATATCGAATAGTTTCTACATTTCTTCAATCAACAATATAAAAAAATCGTCACACATTGGAATTTAAAAAAGCATAACAGCTGATTCCAAAACGTTGAGAAGCAGTCGAGTTTTCTTGAAAAATCTTATCAACACAATATGTTTTTAATGTGAAAATCTCGATGTATCTACGTGGTAAAGAAATTTGTTTGTTTTATCGATTAGAAAAAAGCGTTCAATGTCAATACACAAATTGAGTGGATTTCGTGGAACATATGTACGTGTTCACAGTATATGACCTAATTTCAACATTTTCACAAAATCCACTAAACAGTAAAAAATAGTAAAAAAATTGCTGTAGTTGAATAAAATTGATATGATATTTTGAAAATCTTTTCAAACAAAACGAAGATAACAGTTTTTTTATTCTCGCAAACTAACCTCGTGGCATTGCATAAAATAAATTGATGAAAATATCCACGTTTTTTTCCTTCTTTAATCTCTTTGTAACTGTTATATATATATATATACATACGATTATCGTTCGACGCGATATTTCGTCGAATCGTTAATGATTCCCCGAAGTCGTTACTTATCCGTCTGTAATACGAGTTCACAAAGAAGAAATAATAGAATAGAAATAAGAAAAAACAGAAAGAATTCATATACATTTTTTTCTTGATCTCGTAAGAATCTAGCCTCCGGTTCCGTTGTATAAGCGGTGTCATTAGGGACTCATAAACACATTTTCAAATTCATTTTCTAATTCTGGTAAATAACGTTAATATAATAACTGGATATCAGGCCTGAAAGAAAAAGTAAAGGAAATTGTTTATGGATAGTCTCGCTATCGGCTGAGGTATGACTACTTGATTATATGACAGTATTTTAATCGACAGAAATATATGGTTGTTTTTTTCTTCACGCGTGTCCGTAATTCTACTGAAAATATTGTACGTTATAATGTGACTATTTTATTTCATTTTTTTTTATCAAACAACTGCAACACGAACGACAAGTTACAAGAATTTCAACCTATGTAATTAATATAGGATAATTATAGCTGGCCTCAGTCCCAGCGTTAATTAAGCCTTGATGATATATGTAGACACATGTAGACATTGTAATACATGAGAGAAGTAGTTCACGTAATGCTTCGTTATATTATAATATATGAAATTAACAAGCAAACTGATTCAAACACTGATATAGGTGATAAATAATTAGAAAAACAAAATAAAATAACTAAATATCGTTGAAATAGAATGTATCATTGATTCAAACGTTTTTTTTTTCGCGCCACGCCATGACGTCACTACTCAGTACAACTCGCCCGCCATCTAGCGTCGTCTGTGAAAACCCACCTCCTCTCTCTCTACACTCTGATTTCTAGGTTATTCAAATATGGGGGTGAAATTTTGAATTCTGACGTCACGATCAGTCAAAAATCAAAGTTTATTTCCAGATGATTTAAGCGTTTGAAACAATTTTAATAATTATTTCTATCGATGAATGAAAATGATAAAATATTCGAAGTGTATAAAAAAGAGAAGAAAATTGAGACAGAAGAATGAGAGAAAAAAAAGACACTCTTCAATGTCGTGAAATAAATTATTTATTATTTATTACTTGTGATGCTTGGAGGAAAAATTCAAAGTGATGAATGAAAGAAGGCAAAAAAAGAAAAGTTAATTAATTCTTAGAATCTTCTTTGAGCATGAAAACGAAGCTTGATAAAATTGCGAGTTAATGCGAGCGAAATAAATTCTCTGTGGAGAGAAATTGAAAAAATAAAAATAAATTCTTTGTAATGTTTCTGCTGATTAAATAATCGTAGAATGACAAAGAAGAAGAAGAAGATAAAAACTTCGAAATTCTCTCGAGAACGCAAAGCCTAAATTTTTATGACACATATTTTCATTTCCTTCAGCACCTTTTTCTCTTCTTGTTATTTCATCAAACAAACATTCATCTGTGTATACATGCAGAAATTATGGCGCGTGTAAATTTTGCACTTCTGTTGGCCGAGTTCTTTGTTTGTCCTCTGACACCGCCATTTTGCAACTTGTCAACTTTTTCTCCTACTTCGTCTTCTTTTTCTCATTCATTTTATCTTTACTGTTATGCTAAGGATAATATTTGGTACATACATACATACATACGATTCTTCTTCGCTTTTATATTTACCGCGATGACACATACGCGATTCAGTTTTTTTTTTTTTTTTGTATGCATATTTTCCTTATTCGTATCACACCACGGTGCCAAAAGCTAAACTTGCACTTACTGCAACTAGAAACTTTTTTTTTTTTTTTTTGATTAGTTGCAATCATTATTATTGATATATTTTTTTTTTCTTTGAAACACATCAAATTTTCTTATCTTCATGAATTAATGCACGTCAGTTGATGCTTATTTTACCACTATCTACGTGACTCAAGTAACGTACACGCCACAAACAATAATTCGACATAACCTCGTTATTTTTTTTTTCCGTGTAACCGTGCCAAACTACTCAATGACAGCAATGAAGTTGCGTGATTGAATCGTTTCTTTGTGTGTCCCAATTGTTTAAAGTTTTTTTTATAGAAACATGGTTACACAAAATTAATATTTTTGTTCTTCGAATTATTTCAAAGGCATCGAATTCAATTTTTCATAGCGAATATCGAATCTTTTTAGGACATAAATGACGTCACAAACAACCGAAGCTCAGTGGCGCCTCTGATGGCTGTTTTTTTCCCAACCAATCAGATTCACAAAGACATAGAATATGAGGATCTGCATGTTTGATGGAATCAATTCAATCAATAATTGTAAGTCGTTATGATCTAGTGATAAGTGAACCATCATCGAATCAAATTTATCTAATATCATCGATCATTAAGTTGAGGGAATAATTGATTCGTGGAACAAATTTTTTTCCAGGTTTAAGTATATACCTCTTACAGGATTCATATCAGCTGATGTAATCGTACGTCGATTCAACATGTGAAATATATATATATATATAGATCCACATGTTCATTACGTTAATTAAAAGAGTGCCTAATCAATTGCCTAATATAATTAGTTTCAGTCTTTGCACATGACGCATAAAAGGCGTATGTATAGCGATAATAAATGTCGGGTCATTACTCATTGCGCGACTAATCATTCAGAGAATTATTTTTTTTTTTCTAATTAAAAACGCAATTACTCTGATAGTTCAGGTGCAACAAAACCTGTGCGGGGCTTCGTTACTTCCATCTTGTCATTCTAATGGAATTTTTTTTCGTCTGAGTTTTTTTCCACTTCCTTTTTTCTTAACTTATTTCTTAAAAGAATTAACTTAACTTCTCGTATCCTTCGTTCTAGTTTTTCCACAATTTTCCGGTCGCGGTTGAATATGGATCCTTTGAGTACTTCGA
The DNA here is from genome assembly GCA_018420115.1 of Euura saliciscinereae. Lineage (NCBI taxonomy): Eukaryota > Metazoa > Arthropoda > Insecta > Hymenoptera > Tenthredinidae > Euura > Euura saliciscinereae. The sequence continues at coordinate 28,495 of JAFFZH010012029.1, forward strand.
AAGAAGGGAAAAAATTTGAATCGTCCCACATTTGAGTTCGAAGCTGCGCATGCTGAAGGGATCGTTGAAGATATAAGTGTGACTTTACCGGGCCATAAAAATGTAGTAAAATTTGATACCGCTATAGGGACACAGAGGGAAATGACACCCAGCCTGCCCTGCCGGGGGGCCCTTCGTCCGTCAGGTTTTCCTAGCCCCCAGATATATTCAACATTTTTACGACCCTCGAGGGAGATTTTGCTTCCGAGACATCCGCGCGGCGTGATACGTGTCGATGTATAAAAATCGGCTTTATATACTTGAAAAAAATAAAACAAAAAATATGTACGTGTATAAATAAGACGTGGCCCAAAATACGAGAAGAAAGCTTCGAATATCGAGTAGCTGGCTGCTGTTACGAGCAGCTGGAGCTAGAAGCCTCATTCTCGGATTTTAATACATAAAAAACGGCCTCAAGCCACTTCAGGGATTTGACACTCTAATCCTGTTTTATATATGCGTTAAAAAAAAAAAAATCCTTCAAGTGGGTCGAAGCCAGGATTATCAAGATTTTATGTCATTCCGGGTGAATAAAGAATGGCGATTATATGCGTGTCTGAGGAATGGTGATTGATTCATTTATCGCGAGAGCGATTACGTCGATGAGATAACGAATATAAAGTGGAATAAAATGAACGATCTAAATCAGGCTTTCCGCGATAATATCTTGTCGATAAAGATGCGAAAAAAAAATTGTCGCTCTAGTCGTACTTAGAATCTGATAAAAAATAAGGGAAATTTCCATCTGATTTTTCCACCAGGGTCTTTCGAATCCGTCCGACCAGGGTGAAAACGTTTTTACTCATCGTCAGATAGGATTTAATTAATGAATTCTATCTCGATCTTTACTCTCTTGAATTTGATCAAATTTTGATCGAGTCTAATAAAATTTGATCTGAGTTTATAACAATATATGAAACTATGTTGTTTTTTTTCTATTATATAAAATATGGCCAAGCTCGCAATAAAATTTTACAGAATCATATATTTCATAGAATTTGATAAACTGAGATGCAAATATTTCGTAATCTTTCATAAGTATCATGAAAGTTAATGTTGAATTATTGATCAATATAATTTTCCCCCAATAAGTTTAAAGAGAAAAATATGTTTTATTCACAATTATGAATAGTTTGATAGAATATGACCGCAGCTCGCCATAAAATTTCTGGAAATCATGAAATTTTTTCTCCACCTCTCTTAAATTTGATCAAATTTGCTAGGGACGAGATGATCGAGATAAAATTATGCAAAATTCGATATCAAATCTTATCCGATTTTTATAGAGCTTTATTTTTCCCGAAATCTAAGTCTTGTTCAAATTGAACTGATTGAAGTTCCTGTTCGTAGTATCCTGCATACTTCGGAGTCTTTATGCCTGATTATTAATGTGTTCGCGATGGGCGAGTGCGAGAAAACTATGCGTGGTATGTGACGAGGGTAAAGAAGAGAGAGAGAAAGAGACAAAAAATAAAACTGGGCATTCCTTGTGCGAGAAAATTCTCTGCGAGAATAAGGTTGGTAGATATGGAGGAGGCTACTGAATTGAATTCTTGATTTAACGCTCGAGGTACGCGTATTAAACAGCCTCACGTATTATGGAGCCGGCCTTTATGGAGTTCCTTTGCGCAAGAAAAAAAGAAGAAAGAAAAAAAAATCACGGGAGAAAATGAGAGAGAAAAAGAAAATGTACGTGGTCGGTTCTACCGAGACACCGAGACACCAAGTACGGTAAACGAAGAGCTGGCTCCGACTTACCTTTCTCAATCCTCGAACTCCGGGACCACATTCAACGCGGAAAAGTGTAAGGAAAAGTTAGAAAACTGGATACCAGGGGAAAAAAAAATCGTGTTACTCCGACGAGGCGAAGTACTGCTCCCTAACTTGGCGCCCTGGTCGCCTGATTTCATCCGCAATTCTATACCTATGTGCTGGAGATTATTTTGGCGACTCTTTTTTCAATTCCTTTTCATACTTGGAATCAGAATTTTATTTCTTCATCGTCTAGAGACAGAAAAAAACTGGAAAGAATTCCAAATTTATCATTTCACAGGAAATTATAAGGAGAATTCAACAAAAAATTTTGTTGGCAATTTTCATCACTGCACACTGCGAAATATTGCGCAACAATCACGAAAAAAATGACGACTACATTGAGAAATCAGAAGCGTGTAATAATCTCGAATAACTTAGACTGTACATGCACATGTTAATTTCCATAATTTTTTTAGTCCTCATCTTATTGAACAGTTTCGATTGGCCGATACAAAAAAGGCCCGTCGCGATGAGCTCCTCTCGATTGCACCTTAGTGTCTTTATTACAAGTAAAAAATACCACTATGACTAATATATTGCTCATAATTGCTCTGTTGTGTATAAGTCATCGTTGATATTCTCGGTATACCTACACTGAAAAAAAAGTATAGCGTGTCGAGCGAAACAAAGTTATGCTGAGAGCAGTCCGTTACTGTAACAATACGTATCGCTACAGGAGCAAAATGTATCGCTACATCAGCCGTATCATTCAAGTATACAAACGTCTGCTACTGTAGGTATACTTTCAGCTGGTAGGAGCTAATGTTTTGTACGCTGCAGTAGCAATGCTTGGTATAGCTGTAGCAGCGATACCGTGTACCTAGACGAGCGCGACGTACAGCTAACTGCGCAGGACTTCTCGCTGTGCGCGCGAGAATTCGCAGGAGATCACGCTATACACTGGTATTGCTGCAGAAGCTATTCCGCGTTCAGCTCCTACAGCGATACCGTATTCTTCGGATAGCTGAACTACGTCAGGCAGAGTTGTTCCGCTCGTACAGCTGAATAGAGGTTAGGGTATCGGAAGAAAACCGATTATAGCTCAGGCAGCCAGACTTCTTGCTATCGGAGCACTACTTTTTTTTCAGTGTACTGATACCCCTTATACTGTCATTGTGTGAGGCCAGAAGTACGCGGCAGCCTTGGGCTTGAACATCTCTGTTCATCCGTAATCTTATCAATCGTCGAGAGCCCTGAATGACTGATACACTCACGGCACTGATAACATTGATTACAGCTGGCACACCGACCCGGATGTTTTGTCTCTCGATGCTCCAAGCGTCTTGTTCTCCTTCGCGCGTGCGCATATCGCAAATGATCCACTTTTCGCCCTAGAGCTTTTTTTTTATCGCGCATGCGCACTTCGCACTCTGAGGATTTCGCATACTTGTTACGAGATTGAATCATCTGTCACAGCTCTTGGCGTTACCAATCAGGTATGGAGCACGGTGCATTTGGATTTCTTTTTCTTTCTTCATCTTCTTTTTTTTCTTCTGTCTTCTTACGCCGGTCAAGTGACTCTGCCGGCTATCGCGGCGTGTTTGTTAATGCGACAGCTCCATATCCGCATCTCAATCAAATTTCACGGTCAATGAGGATAAATAATTCGCGTACCGTACCTCCGACGCGGTCTCGGTGATAAATGTCAGAGTAATATCGATCTATGAAAGTGACTCGCCTGTCTATAATATGTGCAGACATCGTTTCGTCACTGCAAGTAGCGTTGAAATGATTTAGCGGAAAAATCTGTAGCTTTTGATCTTTCGTAGCTTCTTCACTTGATTTTTTATATATATATTTTTTTTCATTGCGTTTCATCGATGCTACTGAATAGTCAATTACTGTTTCGTTCAAAGAGCCAAGGTCTTCTACTCTTATTACTATGTATTTATCCAGGCAGTATCCCCTGACTTCACATGGATAAAAAAAATATTGGTTAGGTACTTGAATATTGATATTGAGTAAATAATACTCGATTCTGGTGTATATTTACTTGATAATACTTAAGAATCCGATTTTTTGAGTCAAACAAATGTTTCTTTTTTTTTGTGTGTGTACTCTGTACGATTGATAGTTTCGGTGCCGCTGTTTGTCGGTAAGATTTTTTATTTTAACACCCGTACATCAATCACCAGACGATCGACCATCCTGAACGTGCCTTTGTGTCGATAGCCCAGATTTGATGCCACGCTGGCCGCGATTCTTCAATTCCAATAAGCCAATTTTTATTCGACAACAGAGTCAGCGAAATTTCAAGTCAGCCACTTCATCGTGTGTATTGTAGTGGTTTCGAAAATTGTTTTGCTTCTTGGAATGAGACGCTTCAGAATCTTCAGAAAGTAATTTACTGTCGTAACACTTTCATTAATTTTGTCTGTTGAATGAACAATTTCATCAATATCTCACTTCCGGTTGCTCCTGAGAGAAAAACGACCTGAATCGATTTTGAAGCTCATAAAATTCTCTACAAAAAAGGTCATTACAGTTTTCCGGGTAGAATAGACAGTTCAGAAGATACACGGGCTCAAAGATCTCTGAAATTTAAAGTGTTAATGATCAAGGTACACTTTGACATTTTGAAATGTCTATTTTTTCCGGAATTTTTGTCCACATTTATCGCATTTTGGATCAAAGATCGTCAAATTTCTAAAACCTCCACAAAGCATCTTTCATCTTGTTCTTTCAAATTCAAGCTACAATATTAATATTCTTGGTTTCTTTCACTACATGTAAAATAAGGGTAACCTAGGAGGTACCGTTGTTGGTGAATGCGTAATGCTTTACGAGCTGGGGTTGACGCGTTTGAGTCCTTAGGGGTAGTCGTTCACTAGGACATATCGATCGTGTCCTGGAATTGGTAGAGAACGTTGTTTGGACAAAGGCGCCAAGGCCGGCGCCTGCGCTTCCTGGTCCACTTCTGGCTACCGAACGAAGGTATCAGCCCCACATCCGTCGGAAACAAAGGATCTAATTTCGAATTCTGAACGTCTAATTAAAAGTGGAGCGTAGAAAATAGAAAAACTATTCGAGCCATAATTTCTTACGGTTTTTTCAAATGGTCAAATCCATCAGCCGCTCTTCGACGTCGACGACGCTTCCGCGATAAGGATTCAGCTGGGAGGATTGTTTGTCGCAATAAAAAAAGCTTCCAGCATGTCTGACAGCTAGGTAGGATCTCCTTTTGTTCGGGACGTTAACTTCCTAAGGGTGCTCTATTCCCGTAGTAAATTTCTTAATTGAAAATGACCCTTCCCACTGTTACGGCTGATACTTTTCCTCAGGCCATCATCTATCGCGTGCTTTGTGAGAAATATTGCGCTAGTAGGAGAGTCCGTAGTGGCGCAGGGAAAGCTTCCCTCCCCGGACCGGCACCATGAACGAATAAAAACTGGGTCCAACAATGGCGAGGCTTCGCGGTCGTAAAAAGAGAAAACCCAACCCGACGTTCTTATGGGATGAGGGGGCAAAGATTACGATCAAACAACGAATGGCAGAGGAGATCCACGAATATTTTTATACCGAGTAAATTTATCGAGGGTTGAATTCACCGGGCAGAATATGATTCGAGGTACTCGAACTCATTCGACATCCTGAAATTCAGAGATTATTCGGGAAAAATTATTCGTTGCAGCTGTATAGCTGGTGGAAAGTCATGCGGTGCCGCGTGTGGCAATCTCGTATGATAATTTAACGTCGTTGTTAACGAAGAGAGAGGATGGGCACTCCACTCGTAAAGATTAGGGAATTGCCTAGACGAGTGTTCCTAGATGTACAAAAATAAACCTACTGCACCGTCACGACGGAAACACAGACGTCTTGGTATTATAAAATGAGATAACACCTGCGCTACCACCACAATACATGTTCAGCCACATGGTGTTTCGAGTTTTTACCATTTTTTCATAGGTTCTAGACTTTCTCAAACAGTCCGAAACATTATCAACAACATCAAACTCTCAGAGGACATTCGAGGTCATATATCCACTTGTGGAATTGTTGAAGTAATCAAGTTCTAGATGGAATATGATCATATACTGCGAAATGTTTAATAAATGGATGCAAAATGGTGTATAAAGCTTTCAAAGTGACCTTAAATGATGTCAAACGGTTATAAAATGGTATTCAAATGGTATCAAATGCATTCAAATTGCATTTTATGCCATGAAAATCATTGTGAAATGGTGTGCAATATCATGAAGTTGTCGTGGATATGTAACGAGTGGAATCGTATAAAATGTATGAAATGTAATGGAATTAAGGGGGGAAAAAGGAGGGATATCCACTAATGGAATAGTTGTTACAATCCTACCCACAAGATACCCATGAGATGGTTATGAAATGTGAAAATATGTTTGGGACACGACATTCCGAAGTGTTTATTTACTCCTTCATGTAAAAATCATGTATGAAATGGTACAAAATGGAGTGAAACGATGATATGGTACATTTGTGGGATCAAATCTCGATATTCAAGTCGCCATCGAAGTGTAGTCGCATCCATCTGCAGCCTTTGTGAGCAAAAATGGATTTTCTCTGATACTGAAACTGATAATAAAAAAAGGTATGAAAGTTCACCGGTATTTATGACTTCCTCGACCGGTACGGTGCACCGGGATCGATGAACTAGGCCAATGGCTTCACTAGAACCCTCGACTCAACACGCATATCCATTTCCACATAAATTTGTACGATAGTGTAGTTTGATCGTGCGATGTCCTATAAATAGAATTCCTTAATTGGTTTCTTTTATTTTACCTCAATTTTCTCAATTATTTATGTGACAAATTATGCGGTCTCATGATTGAGCTGATCTTTCGAACCTCTATTCCTTTCTCTTTCCTTGTTCGGTCGGACCTCGGAGTTTTCTGGTCGTCATATCTTGATTGTAGTAACGATTCACGGCTACTCGTCGACGTTATTAACGGTCTTAGGTTACTTCCTCTTTCTCTCTCTTTCTCGTTTGTTTTTTCGTATACGGTTGAATATATTCTGAACTTAGTGATATCCGAGCTTCCAGATTACGACACTTACCACGAACCAAGGATTCCGATTATATCACTAACAGCTTTTACACATAATTCAGAAATTTTGGTATCTTTAAAACCGGCGATTGGGTTAAAATTAACCCAATCCGACTTTCTTTCGACCGAAGATTTTCGTTTTTTTACATCGTTTCTTGTTCCAATGTCATAAACAATTTCGTCCCATTTTTCTTCGCGCTTTTGCTTTCATCTCGTGTGGAAACCCATCGGAGGCTGTAAACTGTTTCCTTTTTTCATATATCGAGTAGAATAAAGTCCGTCGACTCGACCGAAACTTATTCGATCTATTTTACAACGTAAATTTAAGACCTCCACGGTCGTCTGGCTGTCTGGTTCCCCGCTCAAAACCATATATATTTTTTTTTTCTTTCTCTCTAACCCCGTAGACAGGGTGTATTCTACGCCTTAATACGTATTCCAGAATTATATTATGTCGGGAAAAAAAGGGCGAGGGGTTCCGGACTCCGAGGAGCCTTTTTCTGTCTCTCTTTGACCCAAAAGGTTCGTAAATCTCAAGACTTCCTGCACCCTAGCAGCCGGCCTGGTCCCCGTATCTTCATAAACTCGTCGAAGACAATTTTCCAAAAATATCGAAAGACAGTTTTCATCAATTTTGAGAATGACAGAGTCATGACGTCACTCGTGTCACAACAAAAAAAAAAGACAGTCTCAAAACCTGGATAAAATCAAACCGCTTTGACCGATTTTGGAATCCTTTCTTTTCTTTTTGCTGAAAATTAGGAGAATGAAGCTTGAAAATTTCGACTTTGAAAAGTTAAACAAATTTGTATTACTTGATATGAAATCTTGAAGAAGAGGAATTGAAAAAATGTTGAGAACAAAGACCGATCGCTAATCGATATTCTCGGCGTAAGCTCATCGTCGGACTTAAGGAGACATAACTAAATAAAAAAATAAGATACTGACATCGAAGTGTCGATGCGATCAGTTGCGTTTCGTGTTGGCATAACCTACATCGAATACTCGAGCGTGGATGACGCACTGCGTGCTAATGTCGAGTGGATGGATGTGTACGGAGTCTCTAGAGCGAACCAAGGCCTTCGGTGAGCCAGTGCAGCCCGATCGATTTCTGATTTATCGAATCAGCCGGTGGCCGTGGGACGAAAAAACCGCGGGGTCGTTATTTAACGGAAAATGGCTAAAAGCCAGGAGGCCAAAAACCAGAGATCGACGTCCGGCTTCCGACTGGAAAAAAAAAAGAATCCGGTGGTTTTAGGCCCACCTTGATCTACGAGACCTCGAAATTCCCGCTTCGACAATATTTTCGGGCTCACTGAATTTTATTCTCGAATTAGATTTCGGGAATTAGAGGCCGAATTTGTGATCAAGGACTCAGAAATTCTCAGATATGACAAGAATCGGACAAGTTTTGGATCTTTGACTGGATCTGAAGTCACGAATTCTCAAAAACTGAACTCAGTTTCGTGATCGGCGAGCCAAAAAAAAAAAAAAACCAATTTCATCAAGATCTGTTATTTCCATTTCGATTTTGGGAATTTCAACAATATCATATTAATTTGATTTGAAAAATTGAAGAAAAAAAAAATTAATTGATTAATTAAACTGGTCAACCGATCAGATCGAAGACATTATCGGTTCTGAGTCAGAAAAATCCTCGTCAATAAAAAATCGATCGCACACATAACTTCGAAACGTGGAGTTCTGATAAAAAACTAAACTTCAATTTTTCGAGGTGGTCACTGGAATTGAGGTTGAAACAAATTTTGAAAAAAAAAACACAAATTGTGAAAGACGTGACGACACGAAGGGTTGCGAATGTCTCAGTCCCGGAGACACGGAGATCCCGTTTTCCTCCCGGATTCCGGGTTCCCCGGCGGTCGGTCGACCGAGTGAGCGACGTCGCGACGCTCCTTTGTTCGACTAGCGCTAGGTGGGAATCGATACCAGCGCCGTCATCTCGTGCCCACCACTCCTTTGTTCGCAAATTAGAATTGACGAAGGACGAAGGAGCTGGTTTCAGAAAGGATGAGGGACACATGGGTTACAGTAAGGGTATAGGTACTGAACCTTACTTCCTTCTCTCTGAGGGAACTCTGGACTTCAAAAGACTCTTTAGACTTGTGACGACTGCGGCAGTCCATCACTCGCCAATTTTGTTATGACTAGTTTACACTGTATATGACTACTCGAACCAACCGCGAACCCCTGATTGACTGTAATTCACTGTATATATGAAATTTTTTACGGTGAAAGGTTTCATGAATTCGGAATAGGGGATGAAACTTGAAAATTCTGCGTTTTGCAGAATATGGAAATAACGATTGCCGTATGATTAGGGAAGACGTGCTTCGAATCGATCGATTTTTCAGCGAACGTGGTATAGATGAGTTATCTTGATTTTTTTTTTCAGAGACACAACAGCGCGGCTCGTATGAATCTAGTAACTTTTTTTTTTCACTCTTTAACCCTGAAGTTTTTGAGTTTCACAAAAGATGAATCGAATACAATTTTTCGTTCCCATAAAGTTGAATCCAACATTTTTTTTTCAGCAATATTTCAAGTATAGTAGGAATATTTGGAACGAAGAGACCGCAATGTAGGTCAATCTTTCCTTTTCAACGTACTTCAAAAATTGCTGAAAAGAATTTTGGATTGAACTTCTTCTGTTTTTTTTTCAATCATGTAAGAAATAAAATAAAAAATCTGTTTAATCCTGCATTGAAAATTAAATCTGTCACTTCAAACGATTGTTTGAGTGAAGAAAATCATTTTGAGAGAGATTAAAAATTTATTTTGATCGTTATCAGTATCGTAAGAGTGATTCTACGTTATTAATTCTCATTAAAATAGAAATTTAGACATATCAAAGATATGTTTTGTATTTAATTTAGATTTTTGAGAGTTTATTCATTTAAATTCTATCCAATTTTTTTTGTGTGATAAGAAATATCGTCACCGAATTTTTGTCATTCAATCAATAATTTATCAATAAAATGAGTAAGTTTAAGAAACCGAAAAAAAAAATAAAAAATTGTCGCAAATTTACAGTAGAGTTGGTAATATGAGATTCAAACTTTGTTTTTTTTTCAAATTTTTTGTATCCTATTAATTACAAAAGAATGACTTCCGAAATTTCGCATCAATAATAATTGATTGAAATTTGTAGTAATATAGGTACGTTAATTTATGATATGCTTGACAGAATGAAATATATCATCGATTATATTTAAATTGATATATATATATACATATATATACTTTTTTCTTATTCATTATAGTAATAATAATGATTTGTTACGTATTTCGTTGAAAAAAAAAAAGTATGTCGTTGTGTATATGTGACACGTGTGTCGAAAACTAAATAAAAAGTATTCGGCATATTTAATTACGTACGTAAGTATATATAGATTGTGACAACCTCGACATACATAGATTATAAACCATTTTTGGCAATTTGAACCGTACGATATATATATATATATATATATATTGCTGTATAATCTAGAGCCAGAATAATGATAAATCATCACTTACCAGGTCGTTATAATATTACGCACTTCATAACAGTACTGGCATTGAAATCAGTTCGGTATCTCGCACGCGTGTGTACGGATGTATATCTAAACTTCTGATCAGATAAGAAATAAAGTCAAAGACTCCTCATAATAAAAGATAGACAGTTTAAATCCTCGTGTACAGTTTAATCAGTTTTTTTTTATCCTGGTTTCGATATTCGACACGTGTTTCAAGTAAAAGTCGATAAATGTTGGAAACTCAAACTTTCCGAAGTAGTGGCGGGGGGGAGAGGCTGAAGGAAAAAAAGTATAATAATGTTTCATATGCAACTGACTAAATGAATAAAAATTAGAGGACATTTTTTTAGAATTAATCCTTCATGAATTGATCCTCATAAATCGAATTATGTCCTAAAAAAATATTTCAAAAAATAAAAACTGTTGAAGTGATTTGTAAGAAAGAACAAAAAAAAAAACAAAAAAAAAACATCTGAGCTGCAGTCAATCAGACGCCGCCCACACAAATCCCAAAAACTCTAAGAGACTTTAGTCGAAAGCTTTTTTTTCTGATTCTTTTTTTTTTCTTAGTACCGATCTCCATTATCTCCTAAGTGAATTGTTTGAGTAGATTAAAATGGAGCACTTTTCGTTCATCACATAACCTAGTTATTTCTTCTTCTTCTTCTTCTACTTCGGTATTATTTTCTTTTTCTTTTTCCTCACGTTATGATACCAACCACACACATCGTTTTTGTATCTTCTTTTTTTTTCCCAACGGTTTCGTCACCCACGACGCCCTGTCTGCTTCTTAATTTTATTTTTATTTTTTTCTCCACCTCTCCCGTCTTCCATGCGTCTTCCACCCTTTTTGTTCCTTTTCTCTTTTTTTTTTCGTCATGTGGATGTCTGTTTTGTGCGCGTGTGTGGTACATATAGGTTGGGAAATTGGTTCCCTTAACGTTTACAAACGATGACGTAGACCGCTTCTTTTTTTATATTTTTTTTTATTATTCTTCCAGATTTTATAACCCAACCAACCTCCGGGTTGACACGTTTTATTTCAATGAAAGTGAGGATGTTACACTGTATATATATGCAGGATTTTTTTTTCTTTGTTTCAAACACTCGTTCAAGTGATGAATAATTAATTGAACAAATATTAAAGATTGTTCAGATCGTTAATTCAAACCCTGAATCAATGAATCGGAATCAATTTGAATTCATTGTAGCTAAAAAAAAATCATCGTCAATGAATGAATAAGAAAAAATCAACGACTTGAGGCAAATTAACTTTATAATTAAAAATATATGTATATTCTGAATAAAAAATTACGTTGAATTAAATACATAAATTTGAATTGAAAGGAAGAATGTGAATAATTATTCAACAGTTTCAGATAATCTTTTGATGTTATTGTTTTTACAATGTAAATTTATGTTAATACAGATTAATTTTTCTGATAAAACCTCGTTACCATTAAAATGTAATTAAACTCAATTCTTTTGTTTCTTCAAATAATCATCAATAATTCAGCTTCAAATAAATCAAGTAGGTATAAGCTTCATATATTTCAATAATTAATTTGACCTGAATCAAAGGGAGATCATTTGTGAGTTTAATTGAATAAAAAAATGATCGTGTCACTAAAATATGGTCATCGATATAAGTGTTAATGAAAATTGATTAGCCAAATTTGTGTTTAGTCTTGCGCATAAAAATGGAATTTCAATTCCTCTTGTTACAGAAGCGTTCTGATAATTACCGGGTTGTCAGAGTCGGTGGCAGACAGGGTTCTTTGTTAATACGAAATGAGGAAGATCGTTTTATGGTAGGATGAATCAGTCGGGGGTATGAAACTGGATGAAAGGATGAAGGGTTCGCCCGGGCGTGGTCGAGAGCTAAGTTCAAAACCGTGACAGGGTATAACGTATAATTAATGTTAATTTGTGCGCGTAACTTGAACCACGCGCGGTTCTCTTCAACTCCAAAGTATCAAGTCTGAAGTATCTCCACAGTATCATTCAGAGAAATATATCAAAGCTACCAGAAACCGGTGACACGGAACGTATAGCCGGATCAAGAGAATGACTAATGTAACTTACAGGCTTTATAGGAACGCCTCTTACCACTTTGTCGCTTATCGTTACTTTGACGACCCCAGTTTCTGAGCCCCATTGACATCCCTAAATAGTTCAGTCAAATCAACAAAAAGAATCTAGTTTATTAAATTCTCTAGAACAAAGGTTTAATAAAAAAAAAATCAGTTTTTCCGTCATATCTCGACAACTATTAGTCCTATCGTCATAGAGGTTATTATAAAAAGTGAAGTTTATTGAATTCTCTACAACAAAGGTTCAATACAGTTTTTTCATATCATTGATAGTTTTCGCATAATACAGGCCTGAAAATGATAGTAACTTTCTTGCTTGTAAGAATTATGCACGTATTCACTGGTGTATTAGAGAAAAACTATCGAAGATACGAGAAAAATGTATCGAACCTTTATTGTAGAGAATTTAGTAAGCTTCATTTTTTATAATAGCTTCTGTGACGATAGGATCAATAGTTGTCGGGATATGATGAAAAAACTGAATCCGAGCACCAATTTATATAGATCTTGACCAATCAATTTTTCTATTTCGCTATATTTTGATCCAATTAGACTGAACTGTTCCGCTCATCCGTGTTAAAGCTTGAACCTGGTTTTGCGGTTGCCGTTCCGCATTCCCTGTACCCATATTCCATTGTTCCGGATTTACAATCGGCAATTTCGTTCCGTTACTCACATGCGCAAATTTCAGATGAGTAAATTACCAAGGTACATACAATGAATATTCATTACACTTGAGTGTGTCACGTTCCTCGCACGGATTTCGAGAGGCTATCACACCTACGGATATATCAGGCGACGTGCGATTCTAGTGATTTTACAATGATTTCATCCGAAAGTCAGCCATTGTGATTCAGAATATTATTCCCAATTATTGAATCAGTCGAAAAGTGTGACTGCAGTGAAAAGTTGTTTATGAGATACATGGAAATTATCGCTTCATCTAAAAACTAATGATCTATTTATAGAAGAAATCGGATTTAACGAATCGTACGATGTTAATCTGTCTGCTATCGAACGGTCTCGTCTCTACCAATCCCGGTCGGTATCTATAATCTGACTCGAGTCTCGCTATCGGTCTCGCCGAGACCCTGGCAGTAGTCGTTATTCGGTATTACCTCACGATAAGAGCCTCTGTCTCATCCATCAAAGCTCAATGCACTATTGGAGTGCGCGACGACCGTATATTGCATCCGTATTCATCGAGAGTGGCCAATATCGGTAAGCCATCATGCTCCGGGTGGCCAGTCTAGCGAAACACGCACACTGATGGAATTCGAGTATTCGTATTTGCACTCAATCCAGAAGATTATACAGTGGCTTCTGTTTAATTAGATCCCGCTATCTCAGAAACTTTTTGGTTGGCATAAGGAAGATTGTGGAACTTTATCATTGATGTCATAATGCTTATGACGCAATTTAGTCGCCGTCGGAAATAATTTCCACCTTCTTTCTCCGATATCTCGCTTCTGGTCGATCATAGATGAAAAACGACCTGAAACAATTTCGAAGCTCTTTGAATTCTCTACAAAAAAGGTATTTACCATTTTTCTCGTCAAGTCAACTGATTAGAAGATACAGAGCCTCAAAGTCAATAAGGAAATGAATCTCAGCCCCATGAACGTGACTTGAATTGCTAGAGGTTATTTCATGAATCCGCATCTGACTGTTGGGAATCGCGTTCGCGTTTAGAGGTCTAAATTGCACCCCGTGCTTCGTGTCGCGCCCTCGAGCTGTGCCGTTGCTTGCGTTGGCTTCAAGGACAACCAGACGGAGCTGCGCTGGGCTCGGACGGAGCGAGTGAGACGGATGACGGTCGCCAGCTGACTGAGCGGTTCGGCCTAGTCCGCCGGTGGTCGGTTATCTTCGGATCTTTGTCCGGCTGGCGTGCACGAGGAGCCGGCTCGCGACTCTCGGCTGTCAGTCAGCGCTGGGACATTCGAGTAGGATGACGGTGCGCGGTTAAGTTTAATAAAAAAGAAGCAGAAGAAAAAAGAAAGAAAGGAAAAATGATTAACAGGAAATATGTGCGCGGTTATAATTGATAGATCAGAAGAGTAAAGTTTTTTTTCGACATCCATGATTGAGAATAGGAAGTGACAATTCCGTATATATTGATAAAAAAATAATAAATATATGATATAATCTATTGCCAGTATAATTAAATATTAATGATAAATTTTTCTTACATAATATATAAAATAGTATTCCGTATATCGTAAGTTTGATAATAAAGAGAGAAGAAAAAAAAAGAAAGTCCAAGATTGATTAGTCGGGTTTTTCAAAACTTGGCAATATTAAATTATCTTGTGATATAATAATAATAATAATAATAATTGAAAAACAAAAAAAACGTGATATAAATAAAAAGAAGGGAAATAAATAAAAGGGTCGATTTCACCCTTATAAGAATATTAATATATGAGGTTTTTTTTTTT